>JAUUDW010640283.1:0-10950 GCA_032361385.1 Panulirus guttatus
CCTCACTGTTTTACGCCCCACCAACATTCCTTAGTTACCTTATGAGATACAAATAACAACTTCTGGCCCCCTCCAAATTTTAGTATAGTCCACAAACTCCAGCATCCTACAAATCTCTGGTGTCCTCTCACACAAATCTATTGTCCTTAAACAATCCTTTAGCACCCTTCACTTCTCCTGCAATCCTAAAGCACCCTTCAACTCTCCTCCAACGGTCTCTAAGCTCCCTTCAATTCTCCTCCAATAATCCTACAGCACCCTTAAACTATGGTCTTTTAGCACCCTACTCCCCCAACACTCTTTCCTCCCGCACTCTTCATCTCTCCTCCAACGATCTACCAGAATCTTTCAACACTCCTCCAACAATCCTCCCCACCCTTCAACTTTCCTCTAGCCATCCTCCAGCACCTCTTCCACTCTTCTTCAACACCCCTCCAACACTCCTCCAACAAGAGGTGTGACTGCCAGAATTATCTCCTGTTTTTGCTGGCGCTTGTTGTTGACGGAAAAGTCGATCACCGAAAAAGGTAATTACCCCGGCCGTAGCTCCCCTGGGGAGATGAGGGTGAAAGAGGAGAGTAGAGTAAGGAGATGAAAGTAGATCTGAGAGGAGGGCAGGAAAGACCAAGAGGATGGGTGAGTGAGGGAAGCGACGAGGAGAAAAGAAGAAGAAGAAGAAGAAGAAGAAGAAGAAGAATTGAGGAGTAACTTCAATATTTTGAATGCTCTCGGCGGAGTAACTCCAGTTATCTGAAGGCTCTAGAGGGAGTAAATCTGAAGGGTCTGGAGAATTGACTTCATTATTTTGAAGGCTCCAGAGGAAGTAACATCAGCGTTTTGAAGGCTTTACAAAGAGTGATTTCTGCATTACTAGTGACAAGAACCGATGAGGTATATTTTACACCAAAGAAAACGGATCGGAATCAATCCCAGAAGACACAGAAAAACAAGTACAAATGGAATAAGACACAGGCAAATGCAATCGAGTTCATAAGATTCAAGAAAATCATGATTTGAGAAAAGTAAAATTAAAGAAGCATTCAACACAAATATGATTCAAGACAAATTGAATTCACCAGGAAATGAATAATACAAATAAGATTCTTTGCCTCTGTAATTCAAGAAAAATATTCCAGACAAATTCGTCTGAAAAGAATGGAATCAAGAGATTGGTCGAGGGTTAGTAAGAGTGCGCTCCAGGCAAGGTGGAGGCAGGCAGATGGCAAGACAATCCTGTATTTGCTTATGAGTCGTAGACAGAGCAAGAACGTATAGCAATATACATTATAACAATATACAGAAGCTTCTGTCTCACTCTGTGATGATTAAAGGTCAGGGATGAATCATGTGATAGAAATATTGCTTCTATCTTGATCTCTGTTGTTTGTAACTACCGGAACAACTGTAGGAATTATAGTTTACAGTCCACTCATCATTACCATTTAACAATAGCCGAATCGAGGATTGGACCGGATATATTGCTCTATCCCAGACTAAATCACTTCTGAATACTAAGTGAACAATATGAATGACGAAAAATTCCAAGTTCAGCTTCTGCTCTGCTCTTTAATGCCTACAAGCGAAAAATCTTAAGAGATTAGTAGATTTTAATTACTTTTACTTCATTACATTTATATTTCATACCAATCTTTTTCGTGCCCTCTTACCAAAGCCTCCAGGCCTTAGTTACATATGTATGGTAACTAAAAAAGATATCTTTCAAAAAATGACCTTTGAGCTACGAAGCCATCAAACATTTTGTTCCTTGTAGGTATTTGATCTTTTCCTTTGAAAGTCGTGTGTGTCTAGGATCAATATCCCAGGTCAACTTAGGTCAGGTTTCAACAAGCCACACCCGAAGCCAAACAGAAAACGGAGAGGTCGGCAACTGAAGTGATCCGCTTTAATAAGCAAGCTGACACCGTCCATCCCCCGGTGCTGGGTCAAGAGAGGCGTCTGCCACCGTCTGTAGGTCTGGGTAAGAGACGACAATATGCCATGAACCTAGGTCAGTTAACGGTGCCTCCCTCCCTGCGAAGCTGGGTCATGTATGGCAAAGGGACCTGCAAAATTCGGGTCCAAAAGGGGGTCGTCATGTCTCCATGGTCGGTCAAATGAGGTCATTTAGCCTTGATGTTGATATAGTGCGAACGTTCACCGTAGCGAGAGATAAAATGAACCACATCGATCATAGAAGTTTATCAAAATGATGACCTGGATTTCCCTCTCTCTCTCTCTCTCTCTCTCTCTCTCTCTCTCTCTCTCTCTCTCTCTCTGCTAGCCCAGGTCTGCCTGCCCCTTCGTCGGGCTTGGGTTCGTCCCTGGCTATAAGAAAATCATCAGATGGAAGGAAACTAATGTGGACCTTCCCTTTTGTCAATACTTACTATTTATCATCTTATGGATGGCCCTGACACGCAGCCGGCTGCGTGGGTCTCCGGGATGTGTTTTTCATGATGAATAAATCCAGTGTGTTGTGATGTATTGATGCTCGCCAAATGACGTTGGCGACAAGGAAACCCTGACTCTTCCCTGACACACACACACACACACACACGCAAGATGGCCAACCAGGCGCCCGGTAAATCACTTCCCCTGCCCGTGATACATTTTATAAAACGCGTCTCTTACTTTCAATCACACAGTGATCCATCTCTAAGGTTACCTAAACGAAGGAATATATGAGCACGGGCGAGATACTAGAGTTCGAAATTATATATAAGCGTTGTTTCATGACATGTTAAGGGCAATAACCCCAGAATCAAGTTCAGGAGGACGTTCCTTACATATGCCATGGATGGTGTCGAACTTGAATATCTCATTCTGTAATCCCGACCTGATACGGTAGGCCACTGTCTATATGATGCACCACTGTGCACATTCTGTTACGAAGTGGGTGTGCTGGACCGCTGTCTCTATGTTGGTACGTAGTCTATATGCTGATCTTGTCTCTGTACTAGACTTTGGTCTATATGATGGATCACTGTTTACACTTTGTGACAGCAAACTGTCTACGTAATGGAGAAAATCGACCACTGTCTCTCTAGATAATGAAAAAGGTCTTCTTCTAGATTGGTAAAAAATGAAAAAAAAAACATAAAAAACTAGATCTCGCATAATACAGCCAACGACGCTTAGAATACTAGCATTTAGGTTCAGATATTGGGAAGAGTATCGTTTACATATCTCAGGAGCCAGAAACTAAACGTTATCACGCACCATTTCTAAAAATTTTAAGATTGCGAAAGAGTTTGAAATAAGCAGAGAAAGTTACGAAATAGTAACTTAGACGAACGATTTTTTTCAGGAAACTAATTTAGCTTCACTTAACCTAACATAACATAACTTACTTCAAACAAACTCTAACCTAAATCAACTTGACCTAGTTTGAATAAGCCAAGCCAGTGAAGTTCCGCAGTGGCAAAATTACTCTCTGAACTGTAGTTTTCGAAAGCTAAAATTAACCCAATCTAACTTACTCTAACTAGACCAAACTGGTTTAACTAAACCCTAGCTTATACAAACCTTAGCTAACCTAATCTAGACTAACGAGAATAATAAAGTTTCAATATCTTCACTTTTCCATTTCTCTAAATATTTCTCAAACGCCAATTTCACAGTCAGGAGAGACGTCATTTAAATAAACCAGAAATGCTGGGGTTTAAACGCTTCAAAGCATTTAGGGTTTGAATGCCTTGTGACAGGACTGTCCAATAACTGACCACATAGAGTCCACCATTTATATTCATTTTTGATGGATAAATGATAAACGATAAATAATGAAGAAAACTAAAGCATGAACATGAAATAATTCAAACATCGTCCAAACAAACCAATCCTATACCACTTGACGGTGATAAATTTGGCCGGTATCAAAAAACTCGCTTTTATTTTTGATATTTACAAATTATTACTATCATTAATTTTTGGAAACATAAAAACTTTATTACAGGTCGTTAGTTACACGAGCCAGCTGCCCTTCGACGCAGCCAACACGGCTCAACACAGCTCGAGACTCGGAATGTCTCAGTCGCAGGTGTGCAAATGCTTCATGCGCTCCTGTGTTTACGTTTCTTGGGCGTCGGTGTAAATGTCGGGACGCGCCGGGCTTGTAAATGACTCAGAGGCGTGGTGTTTACACGTTTGGAGCGCTGGGGTGTAAATATGTTAGATGTTCCGGGCCTTGTTGCTGCAGTAATGAGTCGACTGGTCTTCAATGTGAACCAAATGAGGGTTAGATAAGATCAATTACTCTTGGATCCTTTCATATACGAGCGCATTGAGCACGAGAGTACGACAGCCGTTGAGCACGGCGGCAAGACCAATGGGTGTGATGGCTTGGACTTGTAACCTCGACCCCTGAGGGTCAGGGGTCGTACCGTCGTGTTCAAGAGTCGAACTGCCATGCGTTGATTCCTCCATGGTGACATCAACATAGAATTTCATTGCTTCAGTCCATAGTCCGTTCATATCAGTTCATGTAGCGCCCCACACACATGCTATCCCCCAGCGACGGGACTGGTCCACGGATACCTCCACTTATTTCCCATTTGATATGCAAATTAGACGTATCGGGCGATAATGAATGACGAGGGGCGAATAAATATGGTTTGTTTATCTCTTTGATGCCTCAAATTGAATAACTATCAATCCCGATAATAACGCCCGGGTCCTGTTTCGCGAAATTAAATTATGAGTTCGTCGAGTGAACCATTTTTGTAAAACATGGTCAGCTGATTGTTGGGTGATGACAGGGGGCTGGAAACTAGGGAGAGGGGGAAGAAAGAGAGAGAGAGAGAGAGAGAGAGAGAGAGAGAGAGGAGAGAGAGAGAGAGAGAGAGACCACAGTCAATCACAAAACCTTCACCTTAGCTGTCCATGACTCACCACACGACCATGGGAAAGACAGGCAGCGGGTGACCCGTTGATCCTACATCTCGCCTTAGACACAAACGCACCGGTGTCATGCACGCACCTGTCATACAGTGAGTAAATAGTCACACCCGTGCACCCAAATAGTCTTCAATCATATCATAAATGACGGAAGACAAATATACGAACTCTGTGTCTGAGATTGCGTGATCACCAGGCATCTGATAGTTATAAAATCCACCACCAGCGTGCGCATCTAGTTTACGACGCATCCCAGCATCAAAGGTCGGTTCTAGGTGGAAGAAGAGACGTATTTGGTCCTACCCTTGTGGAAGATGGACTAACCGTTTTAGCGCGGCAGCCACCTCCTGCTGTTCGTAAATCACGGAGCCCCAGGCCTGTCGCTTGTCCTGGGGACCTCATCAGCCAGACGGACGACTGTGATCGTCTCATCATTTCTCAGATCAGGGATCGTTGTCTTTTGTTTCGCTCGTGTTAAACCAGACTTTCTTTGGCGCCTGACACCGAAGTCCTGTGGCGGCGGTTAAGTCTGTATTTTTCTCTCTTTTTTCATCATTGCTGATATCTTCTGCACTTCTTTTCACCAGGCCCCATTTTCTTCGAGAAGCATACTTTAGAAAGAATTAAGAATTGCCTGAATTACTCTTTTAGATGAAAGAGATGTGTTAGCACCAAAGAGAGAGATAGAGAGGGGCCTTGGGTCCAGAGGGCGCCTATGTGTGTTCCACAAACTAATTTAGGCAAAAGCATAGCAGAATATTGCATTTCAAACGTGTATGGAATATGTCAACGAATTCTGATTCCTCATATTACATAGTTTGCACGAATACTTTAATGTCACCTGATAACGAAAACAAAAGTAATGAAAATTTGCAGGAAATTTGATATGCGCGTCTGTGGGTGTTGTAAATTTCGAAAGACAATATCCATATATTCCCCTCAGCGAATAACACAGTCTTGTCAGTATGAACTTCATAGGGCTCAACTTGCATTGATTTTACCCGTTTTGGGGCACCGAAAAACTTGTCGCTTGCCAGTAAACCGTTTATAACAACACCGTTAGAAGCGAGAGCGAGGACTTAAACCCTCGTATTAGATACCCAACTTTTCCCTTGTAATCCACTCCAGAAATATTCAGTGTCTGGCAGCGGGAAGTAGAAAAACTATCCCAGAGCGGGTTGCTCCCGGCCCACCACAGACCCCGGCCGCTAAAGGGCTTTTCCTGTCGGCGTCCAGAGGAGGGGAGGGGGACCTGACAGGTGGCAAGCCGACCTGCGGAGGACCTGGACGATGACCTGGACCCAGTGACTCTCTCACTTTGATGGAACTAACACAAGGCCGTTCAACTCCCCCCAAAACGCTTGCTCTGTACCTCCTGCCATCAACTTTACCCACTGCCACCAGTCGGCTCTCCTGCCACCAGTCCTCTTCCCTGCCAACAACCCGGTCTCTCCTCCCACTAGCCATCTCTCTCTCTCTTACCTCCAACAAGTGCTCTCCTGCCACCAACCACCTTTCTCCTGCCACCACGTCTCTGGAGGCAGGATACCTCACAATCATAAAGTAACAAGAGCTGTACAATTATTGCAAGTTAAGTTATCGAACCGTTCTTCATATACCCTGTCAACATGATGGCTCTCTGTTCCATCCACATACAACTGCAGTCTATTGAATTTGGATTTTTTAGATAGAGTTTTTAGCTTTCCTATCTCACACTGTTCTTTCATACCCCATTTCCTTTCCAGCCAGTCTGTACCCGTACCTGTTGATGGATTGGCCTCTCCTTCTTTCCACTCTTCCATAACAGACTCAATCCCAAAGCAATCCGACCTATCAACTCCTCCATCCTGCTCTCAACACGTTACCCACTTCCCCCGTGCCACAACACTGGTTGTCTCACCTTCTATGCGTATTACTCTGGTTTCTGTTCCCATGAACTGGCTGCTTGTTCGTCCCCAACAGTTAGTTAGAGCGTATAACTAATACTCGGCTAGCAACTGCATCACATGATGACTGTGTAGCTGTTGGCAACTCAAGGATGTGACGTTGTGATGTTTGCTTAATACCTACACCTCTGAGCTCTGGAACTCATTACGTTGTAGTTTCTCCGAACAGCTGCAACCTGACCTTTCATAGAAGAAAGGTTCTCGCTTCCTCCATATTTTTTTACATTTTTGTTTCCTCTTAACTTCTCACTTCTCCATACTTCTGACCTTTTAATATTTCATTTAAAACCTGACCTTGGTGAGGATTTACATCCATTATTAAAGCTTTCTACATAAAAAACTTAAATGATGTATTCCTTTTGCAAGTGAGTCTTACTTTTTATATTTCAACTACAAGAAAATGGATTTGAGTTAATCTTCCTATTTATGAGTAACTGAATCTTTGAGTTCTCAGAAGCCTCTCGGTCGTGTCCAGATCTTGCCTCAGTTCAGCTGTGAGTCTCATATCCTTAGTCCCAACCCCACGTCTGGCGCTAGACTCTGAGGGAAATAAATGAAGACACTGCCACACTCAAGCCAGACCCTAAGACCTGTGGAGGTTTCTCTGAGAAATATAAAGATAAAACAATATAAAGACGAAGACATTCTTTAAACATTTTTTTTTTTCAGAGCAGTCTATTACACACCGGAATTGTTATGGTCTGCGCTGAGGACAGCCCTGGTGATGCTTTAGGATGTTTCATCATTAATACAGGATCTTTTTAAGCCATTGGACATCAAACAAACAAAGACTGTCCTTCAGGTGTCATTACAAGAGATATGTATTTCATCATTACTTGAATAGCTGACGGGGTGCAATGGCGCATTACATTATCATTACCGTGGTCTAGGGAAGGGAAGGTGATATGAGAGATGAGAAAGAGTAAGAGTAAGGAAATGAGGAACAGTCATGGAGGGGGAAGGAGAAAACTGTATAAAGACGGCGAAACGTAATGGATAAAAACGGAAGGGAAGAAAGAAAGAAACAGAGTCGGAAGGAAGGAAAGGGATGAGGAGGTGAGGGAATAGAGAGACGGAAGAGGAAGCTGTTGAGGGAAACTTGGTGGAAGGGGAAGAACCCTAAACACAGAGACCAGACGTGAGGGACAAAGGAAGGAAGAGAGAGGGCGATCGACGCAGAGAGAGAGAGGAGGAGGAAGAGAAAAGGAGGGAGGAGGAGAAAGGTAGGAACCCGGAAGGAAAGTAGAAGGAAAATAGAGAGCAGATGAGAGTTCTTGGCAAGGAGAGATAACAAACGACGTGGAGGAGATCTGTCATGAGGTTATCTGTTGGAGGACGGTAAAAGGTTCCTACCTTCCCAGTCCACATAGATGGAAGCAGGACAGCAGTAAAGCAGAAGGCTCCTCTCCATCCCACCACTCCCTCCGGTATACTAGCCGGCAGGAAATGGCTGTGAAGGAGCACTGCGTGGTATGGAAAAATTATAATGGAAAATTCATTGGAAAAAAATGGGTGGAAAATACATTCTGATCTAATTTCAGCCGCCGGATGCTGTGGGGAGGAAGTTTTTAACATTGTAATCTGTATAGAAAAGGGAAGTTGAAGTACGTGCTTATTATACTGTTAATTTTAATCAGACTAATTCAGTGATAATTAGTATATCTAAAGTATTCATCTGGCTGTAATCTATAATCAGTGTAATTACATTATTCGTCTGGTTGTGATTTATAAGCGACGTAATAAAGTTATATGTCCAGCTGTGATTTATGACCAATACAATTGAAGTATTTGTCTGGTTGTGACTCAGACGTGTTGAAAATTTTCCATTTTGACGATATCTGGCAGTGGTAGTGCCAAAGTTTTCCAGGTCTACTGATAAAGAAAGAAATTGCCTTCGTTTGTGTGTTCCAAACGTCTGACGACGGTCAAGGGTCTGAAAACCATCCATCACGAGTCACCATACTTGCCAGTACTTTTTTTTTTAATCGTAAATTTTCTCCTTCTTTGGTGTGAATATTATTTCCCTTAAGGAAACCTATTGTAACTATAGAGTTACACACCTTTTCAACTGCATCTACGTCTAAGAGGGTTGATCCAGTTTACATTATTAATACCCCGACGTTTCTCATAAGCGAGAGACCGAGAGGAAGAGGAAGGGAGCAAAATAAAGGGAAAGGGTTAGAGCCAAGGAAGAAAGATGGGGAAAGAAGAAAGAAGAATGAAGGACGAATGGAATGAGGAAGGAAAAGAGAGAGGGACGAATAGAGAAAGAGAATGATGTAAGGGAGAGAGGGAGGGAGAACTTAGGGGCGGAAGGGAGGAGTGGAAGGAGAAGGGAGGGTTAAATGGAGGGAAAGATAGAGGGATCAAAAAAAGGGAGTCAAGCCTCTTCCTCTCTGGCCATGACACCTCGTCTCTGGAGGTTGCCAGCCGCACACCCGGAGCTTTTAGGGCGTAACGAGTGGCAGGGAGGGAGGAGGTGTGTCTGAGGGAGTAGGGAGAGAGGAAGGAAAACTACGTGACGTGTATAGAGCTATAGAGGCAGGAGGTAAGACGTCTGTTGTTGATGGGTCTGAGAGGGGGTGCTGGACGTGCGGAGGAAGAGAAGGATTATGTTGGATGGATAAGGATAACGAGAGGCGTACAGGAGTGCACCACGCGGTCGCTAGGTGAAAGCCACACAGTCCTGTGTCTGGGCGAAGACTGTTCATGTTGTTATATTCGTCACGTCCCTTCCTGTCATATGGGCCCTTGTCTGACACCGGCCCACTGGGAGAAGAACCTTACTGATAACATCACAGCAGCATCACAGCCCCATCCTGGCGGCTGCAGCGTCGGTTCCTTCCATAGCATCCAGGTGGACGTGGGTCCCAGGGGCTGCCAGCACCTCTCCCTACGCGAGTCGTGACCAGCAACGTCCCATAAACAGAAGCTGAGCAAAAATGGAAGTTTGGAGGAAAACAGTCTGGCCATCAAGCGAGGGCGTCGTAAAATTATCCAAAGGCTCTCGCTGGCATTCCAATATACCATTAACTTGTAAATGCAATTAGGTGATTGATGAAATGGTTCTCTGATGAAGTAGCGAGGCGCGGTGAGGGCGTGGAGGGGGAGGAACGAGAGGGGAAAGTGTGTGGGTAAAGTGTGTCTTTGAGCAGGGTAAATATGTGGGTTATGTGAGTACATGCAGAGGGTCCGAAAAGCTTAAAGTGCTGGTAGCGTGAGTGGGAAGAGTGGGTAGAGAAAGTGACAGAAGTGTGTTCTGGGTTTCAGGTAGGTGCAAAGTGCGTGGGCATATCTTGTGCGCTGGTAGAGTGGATTTTTTATCACAGTGAATGTTAGCAGGGTGACTGGGTCAATGAGGAAAGATGGATACCAGTACTGTGTGTAGATATGACTAGAGGGATTGTGTGAGGAGATATGGCATGGTCTCCTTGCCAAGTTGAGCTGTGGAGGAGATCATCTGTGTGAGTGAGTGACCAGCCGAAGGATGATTTGAGTGATGGGTCCGCTGGCGGAAGTTTTCCAAGTGGACTTTTAACACGAACAGCGGCTGACAGTTGGAGGAACTCCTGCGTAGACATTTCTCATCCTTGATATATTTACAGGTATGCAAAAAGCTGACATGTTCGGATTTGATGACGAGGTGAATTACCTTAAACAGTACAACTTTTCATTCACAGATAAACCGGTTGAGAATACAGTAACAATTTCCTGGACTGACTTAGTGTGAGGAGGAATTTTTATAGGAGTTGGCAAGGTGAACTAGTGGATGGTGATGGCCTGGTATGGTTAGCTTGTGGTTGGGTTTGGTGATCAACTCGTACTCTCAGGGAACTGAATGTGACAGGACTGGTTGTAGTGTGGGGTCCAGCACATCTCAACACTCTCTTCATTGCTAGACCAACGGGTCCACGCTATTCATCACTGGACCAACATCAACTCAATCCCGAAGTCTCACATACTCCGGTACAGACACGGTCTTATGAGTCTCTTTCCTTTAAATCAAGCCGCCAGCTTCTCTGTGACGCCCTCCTGTGACAAGTCTGACTGTCAGCGGTACTGATGGGGATTAACGTGGAACTTACGCACGATAAACCTCAAGAGGGATTAC
>JAUUDW010640294.1:0-10949 GCA_032361385.1 Panulirus guttatus
AGAGCTCATCAGGATGGCTGGAAGGCTAGAACAGTAAGGTAGAAAGTATAGAGCTCAACAGGGTGGCTGGTAGGCTAGAGCATTATGGTAGACAGCATAAAGCCCACAAGGTTGACTGACAGGCTAGAGCAGTAGGTTGGACAGCATAGAGCCTACAAAGATGGCTGACAGGCTGGAGCAATATGGCAGGAAGAATAGATCCTACCATGGTCGCTGGCAGGCAAGAGCAGTATTGTGGACAGTGTAGAGCACATCAGGGTGGCTGATAGACTAGAACATTATGGTGAAAAGTATAGAGCCCATCACTGTGGCTGGCTGGCTGGAGCAGTATGGGAGACAGTATTGGACCCGACAGGCCGGCTGGCAGGCTAGAGCAGTATGGGAGAAATCATGGAACCCACCAGGGTGGCTGGCAGAATAGATCAGTATGGTCGACAATATATGGCCCTTCAGGGTGGCTGGTAGGCTGGAACATTATGGTAGAAAGATTAGAGACTACTATGGTGACTGTCAGAGAAGAGCAGTATGGTGGACAGTATAGAGCTCATAAGGGTAGCTGGAAAATTAGAACAATATGGTTAAAGGTATAGAGCCCTTCACTGTGACTGCCACGCGGGAGCAGTATTTTAGATAGTATAGAGCCCTCCATGGTGGCCGGCAGACTAGAGCAATATGTTATAATTCAGAGAGCCAAAAATGGTGGTGGGCGAGCTGGAGCAGTTTGTTAGACAGTAGAGAGCACACTAGGGTGGCTGTCAGGCTAGAGAAGCATGGTAAACAGGTTAGAACTAAGAAGGGTAGCTGGCAGGCTAGAGCAGTATAGTAGAAAATACAGAGCTCACCAGGGTGGCTGGCTGGCTAGAGCAGTAAAGTAGACAATATAGAGCCCACCAGGGTTGCTGGCAGGCAAGAATGGTATGGTGGACAGAATGGAGCCTACCAGGGTCACTGGCAGGCTCTAGCAATATGGTAGACAGCATAGAGCCTAATATGGTGGCTGGTAGGTTAGAGCAGTATGGTGGACAGTATAAAGCCCATCAGGGCGACTGGCATATTAGAGTATTATGGTGGAAATTGTAAAGCCCATGACGATGGCTAGCAGGCCAGAGCAGTATGGTAGACGGTATAGAGACCACCAGGCTGGCTGGCAGGCTAGAGCAGTATGGTAGACAGTATAGAGTCCACCAGGTTGGCTGGCAGGGTAAAGCAGTATAGTATACAGTAAAGAGCCCACTAAGGTGGTTGGCAGCTAGAGCAGTATGGTAGACAGTATATAGCCCAACAGACTGGCTGGCAGGCTAGAACAGTATGATAGATAGTATAGGGCATACCAGGATGGCTGGCATTTTGGAGCAGTATGGTAGACTGTATAGAGCCCACCAATGTGGCTGGCACTTAAGAGCAGTATGGTAGAGAGTATAGAGCCTACCAACATGGCTAACAATCTAGAACAGTAGGGAGGACAGTATAGAGGCTACCAGAGTGACTGGCAGATACGGTCATTATGGTGGAAAGTATAAAGCCTATCAGGGTGGCTGGAAGGCTAGATGCAGGGTGTTAGATAGTATAGAACCCAATAGGATGGCTGGCATATTAGAGCAGAATGATGGACAGTATAGAGCTTACCAGGGTGGCTGGCAGGCTAGAGCATTATGTTAGACAGTATAGAGCCCATCAGGGTGGCTGGTAAGCTAGAACAGTATGGTAGAAAGTATAGAGCCTATCACGATGGTTGGCAGGCTAAAGCAGTTTGGAAGACAGTACAGAGCCTACTAGGTTGGCTGACGGGCTAGAGCAGTATAGTTGAAAGTATAGAGCCTACAGGGGTGGTTGGCAGGCTGTAGCAGTATGGAGGACAGAATGGATCCTACCATGGTCGCTGGCAGGCAAGAGCATTTTGGTGGTCAGTATAGAGCACATTAGGGTCGTCGGTAAATTCGAACATTATGGTGGAAGGTACAGAGCCCATCTCTGTGGCTGGCAGGCTGCAGAAGTATGGTAGACTGCATAGACACCATCAGGGTGGCTGGCAAGCTAGAGCAGTATCAAAGTCCGTATAGAGCCAACCAGGGTGGCTGACAAGCTAGAGAAGTTTGGGAGATAATATAGAGCCCACCAGGGTGGCTGGCTGGCTAGAGTGGTATGGATAGACAGTATAGAGCCCAGCAGGTTGGTTGGCAGGCAAAAGCAGTGTGGTGGACAGTTTGGAGCTTACCAGGTTGGGTGGTTGTGAAACAGTATGGTTGACAGTATAGAGCCTCAATGGCTGCTGGCACTCTAAAGCCGTATGGTTGACAGTAGAGAGCCCACCAGGGTGCTGGTAGACTAGAACATTTTGGTGAAAATTATAAAGCCAATCAAGACGACTGGCAGGCTAGAGCAGTATGGTTGACAGTATAGAGCACACCAGGGTAGCTGGCAGGCTATAGCAGTATGGTGGAAGGAATTGAGCTCATCAGGGTGAGTGGCAGATTAGGGTATTATAGTGGAAAATATAGAGCCTACAATGGTTGCCGGCACACTAGAGCAGTATAATAGAAATTATAGAGCCTAACAGGGTGGCTGGCAGGTTAGAGCAGTAGGTAGACAGTATAGAGCCCACCAGTTTAACTGGGAGTCTAAAGCAGTATGGTAGACAGTATAGAGTCCATCAGGGTGGTTGGCAGGCTAGAGCAGTATGGTAGACATTATAGAATCCACCAGGGTGTCAGGTACGCTAGATCAGTATGGTTGACAGTATAGAGCCCTACAGGCAGCCTGGCAGGATGAATTATTATGGTAGATAGTATGGAGCATACCAGGGTGGCTGGTTAGTTGAAGAAGTATGGTAGAGAGTATAGATCCCACCTAGGTGGCTGGCAAGCTAGAGCAGCATGGTCGCGAGTATAAAGCCTACCAAGGTGACTGACAAGCTAGAACAGTATGGTTGACAGTATAGAGCTCACCAAGGTGGGTGGCAAATAAGAGTATTAGTTTGGAAAGTAAATAGCAGGAAGGCTAAAGTAGTATATTAGACAGTATAGACACCACAAGGTTGCTGGCATATTAGAGTAGTATGATGGACAGTATAAAGCCTACCAGGATGGCTGGCAGACTAGAGCATAACGGTAGATAGTATAGAGCGTACAGGGGTGGCTGGCATGTTAGAACAGTATGGTAAACAATATAGAGCCCACCTGGGTGACTGGCAGTCTAAATCAATATGGTAGACAGTATAGAGCCCAACAGGCTGGCTGGCAGGATAGAGCAGTATGGGTTATATTATAGACCTTACTAGGGTGGCTGGCAGGCTTCACCAGTATGGTAGACAGTATTTATTCCACCAGGGTGGTTGTTACACGGTATAGAGCCCGACAGGCTGGCTGGCAGGATAGAACAGTATGGTTTATATCATAGATCGTACCAGGACGTCTGGCAGGCTGAAGCAGTATGGTAGACAGTATAGAGTCCACTAAGGTGGCTGGCAGGCTAAAGCAATATGGTGAACAGTATAGAGCATATCAGGGTGGCTGGCAGATTTGAGCATTATTTTGGAAAACAAAGAGCCCATCAGGGTGGCTGGAAGGCTAAAACAGTATGGTAAAAAGTATAGAGCTCACCAGGGTGGCTGGTAGGCTAGAGCAGTATAGTAGACAGTATAAAGCCCACAAAGTTGACCGACAGCATAGAGCACATCAGGGTGGCTGGTAGACAAGAACATTATGGTGGAAAGTATTGAGACCATCACTGTGATTGGCTGGCTGGAGCAGTATGGTAGAGAGTATAGGACCCAACAGGTCGGCTAGCAGGCTAAAGCAGTATAGTAGAAAATACAGAGCTTACCAGGGTGGCTGGCTGGCTAGAGCAGTAAAGTAGATAATGTAGAGCCCACCAGAGTTGCTGGCAGGCAAGAATAGTATGGTGGACAGTATGGAGCCTACCAGGATCGCTGGCAGGCTCTAGCAATATGGTAGACGGTATAGAGGCAGTATGGTGGACAGTATAGAGCCCATAAGGGTGGCTGGCATATTAGAGTATTGAGGTGGAAACTATAGAGCCCGTCACGATGGTTAGCAGGCTAGAGCAGTATGATAGTCGGCATAGAGACCACCAGGCTGGCTGGCAGGCTAGAAAAGTATGGTAGGCAGTATAAAACCCACCAGGTTCGCTGACAGGCTAAAACAGTATAATAGACAGTAAAGAGCCCACCAAGGTGGTTGGCAGCTAGAACAGTATGGTAGACAGAATAGAGCCCAACAGATTGACTGGCAGGCTAGAGCAGTATGATAGATAGTATAGAGCCTTCCAGGGTGGCTGGCTGTTTGGAGCAGTATGGTAGACAGTATAGAGCTCACCAATGTGGCTGGCAGGCTAGAGCAGTATGGTAGAGTACAGAGCCTACCAAGGTGACTAACAATCTAGAACAGTAGACTAGACAGTATAGAGGACACCACGATAACTGGCAGATAAGAGCATTGTGGTGGAAAGTGTGAAGCCCATCAGGGTGGCTGGAAGGTTAGAGAAGGGTGTTAAATAGTATAGAACCCACCAGGATGGCTGGCATATTAGAGAAGAATAATGGACAGTATAGAGTTTACCAGGGTGGCTGGCAGGCTAGAGCACTATGGTAGACAGTATAGAGCCCACCAGAGTTGTTGGCAGGCAAAAGCAGTATTGCAGACGAAATAAAGTCCACTAGGGTGGCTGGGAGGTTAGAGCTTTATGGTGAACAATTTAGAACCCACCTGGGTGGCTGACAGGCTATAGCAGTATGGTAGACAGTATTGAGCCCAACAAATTGGCTGGCAGGCTAGAGCAGTATGGTGGATATCATGGGCCTACAAAGGTGGCTAGCAGGTTGGAGCAGTATGGTAGACAGTAACGAACCCACCAGGGTGGCTGGCAGGCTAGAGCAGTATGGTGGACAGTATAGAGCACATCAGCTTGGCTGTCAGATTAGAGCATTATGGTGGAAAATTTAGAGCCCATCAGGGTGGATGGAGGGCTAGAACAGTACGGTAGAAAGCATAGAGCCCATCAGGGTGGTTGACAGTCTAGAGCAGTATGGAAGACAGTATTGAGCCCACTAGGGTGGCTGGCAGGCTAGTGCATTATGGTAGACAGTTTAGGGCCCAACAGGGTAATCGGCAGTCTTAAGCAGTATTTTAGACCGAACAGAGCCCACTAGGGTGGCTGGCAGGTTAGAGCAGTATGGTAGAAATTACAAAACCCACAAGGGTGGCTGGCAGGCTAGAGCAGTATGGTAGACAGGATCGAACCCACCATGGTGGCTGGCAGGCTAAAGCAGTATGGGAGACAATATAGAGCCCAGCAAGGTGGCTGGCCGGCTAGAGTAGTATGGTTGACAGTATAGAGCCCACGAGTCTAGCTGGCAGACTAGAGCAGTATCATGGACAGTTTGGAGACTAATAGGGTGGCTGGCAGAGTGGAAAAGTATAATAGACAATATAGATCCTTCAATGGCGGCTGACAGGCAAGAGCAGTATAGTAGACAGAATATAGCCCACCATTGTGGCTGGCAGATTAGAACATTATGGTGGAAATTATAGAGCCCATGAAGATCGCTGGCAGGCTGGAGCAGTATGGTTTATAGAATAGAGACCACCGAGGTGGCTGGAGAGCTAGAGCAGTATGGTAGAAAGTATATAGCCCACCAGGTTGAAGGGCAGGCTAAAGCAGTATGGTAGACAGTATAGAGCCCACCTAGGTGGTTGGCATGCTAGAGCAGTATGATAGACAGCATAGAGCACAACAGGCTGACTTGCAGGCAAGAGCAGTATGATAGATGATATAGAGCCTACCAGGGTGGCTGGCAGGTTGGAACAGTATGGTAGACAGTATAGAGCCCACGAATGTGGCTCTCACGCTAGAACAGTATGGTATAGAGTATAACGCCTACCAAGGTGACTAACAATCTAGAACAGTATGGCAGAGAGAATAGAGGCCACCAGGGTGACTAGCAGATTAGAGCATTATGGTGGAAAGTATAAAGACCATCGGGGTGGCTGGAAGGCTAGAGCATTATGGTAGGCAGTATAGTGCCCACAAGGGTGGTTAGCAGGCTGAAGCAGTGTTTTAGACCGAATAGAGCCTACCAGGGTGGCTGGCAGGTTAACGCACAATGGTAGAAACATATAGCCCACCAGGATGGCTGATAGGTTAGAGCAGTATGGTGAACAATTTAGAGCCTATCTGGGTGGCTGGCAGGCTAAAGCAGTATAGTAGACAGTATTTAGCCTAACAAACTGGCTGGCAGGCTAGAGCAGTATGGTGGATTATAGAGCATACAAGGTTGAAGCAGTATGGTACACAGTATAGAGCCCACCAGTGTGACTGGCTGGCTAGAGCAGTATGATGGACAGTATAAAGCACATCAGAGTGGCTGGCAGTTTATAACATTATGGTGGAAAAATATGAAGCCCATCTGGGTGGCTGGAAGGCTAGAACAATATGGAAGAAAAAATATAGCACATCAAGATGGTTGGCAGGCTAGAGCAGTTTGGAAGACAGTACAGAGCCCGCTAGGGTGGCTGGCGGGCTAGAGCAGTATAGTGGAAAGTATAGAGCCTACAGGGGTGGTTGGCAGGCTGGAGCAGTATGGTAGACAGAATGGATCCTACCATGGTCGCTGGCAGGCAAGAGCATTTTGGTGGTCAGTATAGCGCACATTAGGGTCGCTGATAGAATAGAACATTATTGTGGAAGGTACAGAGCCCATCTCTGTGGCTGTCTGGCTGCAGCAGTATGGTAGACTGTATAGAGCCCACCAGGGTGGCTGGCAAGCTAGAGCAGTGGTAGAGTTCGTATAGAGCCCAGCAGGCTGGCTGGCAGGCAAAAGCAGTATGGTGGACAGTTTGGAGCCTACCAGGTTGGATGGTAGACTGTAACAGTATGGTTGACAGTATGGAGCTTACAAAGACTACTGGGACGCTAAAGCCGTGTGGTTAACAGCATAGAGCCCTCCAGGGTGGCTGGTAGACTAGAACAGTTTGGTGAAAATTAGAGAGCCAATCAAGACGGCTGGCAGGCTAGAGCAGTGTGGTTAACAGTATAGAGCACACCAGGGTAGCTGGCAGGCTAGAGAGCAGAATGGTAGACAGTACAGAGCCCACCAGGGTGGCTGGCAGGCTAAAGCAATATGGTAGAGGGAATTAAGCCCATCAGGGTGAGTGGCAGACTAGGGTATTATAGTGGAAAATATAGAGCGTACAATGGTTGCTGGCACGCTAGAGCAGTATGGTAGAAATTATAGAGCTCAACAGGGTGGCTGGCAGAATAGAGCCGTATGGTAGACAGTATAGAGCCCACCAGGTTCACTGGCAGGCTAAAGCAGTACGGTAGACAGTATAGAGCCCACCAGGGTGGTTGGCAGGCTAGAGCAGTATGGTAGACATTATAGAGTCCACCAGGGTGTCTGGCACATTAGGGAAGTATGATAGACAGTATAGAGCCCTACAGGCAGCCTGGCAGGCTAGAGTAGTATGGTAGATAGTGTAAAGCCTACTAGGGTGGCTGGTAGTTTGAGCAGTATGGTAGAGAGTACAGAGCCCACCAGGGTGGCTGGCAAGCTAGAGCAGCATGGTCAAGAGGATAGAGCCTGCCAAGATGACTGAAAACCTAGAACAATATGGTTGACAGTATAGAGCTCCCAAGGTGGGTAGCAAATTAGAGTATTATGGTGGAAAGTATTGAGCCCATTAGGGTGACAGGAAGGCTAGACCAGTATGTTTGACAGTATACACACCATCAAGGATGCTGGCATATTAGAGTAGTATGATGGACAGCATAAAGCCTACCAGGGTGGCTGGCAGAATAAAACATTATGGTAGACAGTATAGAGCCTACCGGGGTGGCTAACAGGTTAGAGCAGTATGGTAAACAGTATAGAGCTCACCAGGGTGGCTGGCAGTCTACATCATTATGGTGGACAGTATAGAGCCGAACAGGCTGACTGGCAGGCTAGAGCAGTATGGTTTGTATTATATATCCTACCAGGATGGCTGGCTGACTGGAGCAGTATGGTAGACAATATAGAGTCCACCAGGGTGGCTGGCAGGCTAGAGCAGTATGGTGAACAGTTCATAGCACATCAGCGCGGCTGGCAGATTAGAGCATTATTTTGGAAAATATAGAGCCCATCAGGGTGGTTGGAAAACTAGAACAGTATGGTAGAAAGTATAGAGCTCACCAGGGTGACTGACAGGCTAGAGCAGTATGTTGAACAGTATAGAACCTACAGTGGTGGCTGGTATGCTGGAGTATTATGGTAGACAGAATAGATCCTACCAGGGTCGCTGGCAGGTAAGAGCAGTATGATGGACAATATAAAGCACATCAGGGTGGCTGGTGGACTAGAACATTATGGTGCAAGGTATAGAGCCCATCACTGTGGCTGGCGGGCTGGAGCAGTATGGTAGACAGTATAGGACCCAACAGGCTGGCTGGCAGGCTAGAGCAGTATGGTAGAAATTATAGAACCCACCAATGTGGCCGACAGGCTGGAGCATTATGGTAGACAGAATAGAGACTGCCATGGTGACTGTCAGGCGAGAGCAGTATGGTGGACAGTAAAGAGCCCATCAGGGTGTCTGGCAGATTCAAGCAATATGCTGAAAGGTATAGAGCTCATCACTGTGGCTGGCAGGCGAGAGTAGTATTTTAGATAGTATAGATCTCTCTATGGTGGCCGGCAGACTACAGCAGTATGGTATAATTTATAGAGCCCACCAGGGTGGTGGACAAGCTAGAGCAGTTTGTTAGAAAGTAGAGAGCCCACTAGGGTGGCAGGCAGGCTAGAGCAGTATGGTAAACAGGGTAGAACCAACAAAGGTAGGTGGCAGGCTAGAGCAGTATGGTAGAAAATACAGAGCTCACCATGGTGGCTGGCTAGCTAGAGCAGCAAGGTAGACAATATAGACCTCATGAGGGTTGCTGGCAGGCTAGAATAGTATGGTGGACAATATGGAGCCTACCAGGGTTAATGGTAGGCTCTAGCAATATGGTAGATAGTAGAGAGCCTACTATGGTGGCTGGCAGGATAGAACAGTATGTTGGACAGTATAGAGCCGATCAGGGTGGCTGACAGATTAGAGTATTATGGTGGAAATTATAGAGCCCATCACGATGGCTAGCAGGCTAGAGCAGCATGGTAGACAGTATAGAGCCCACCAGGTTGGTTGGCATTTTAGAGAAGTATGGTAGACATTATGGAGCCCACGAATGTGGTTGGCAGGCTAGAGCAGTATGTTAGAAAGTATAGAGACCACAAAGGTGGTTGGCCGGCTAGAACATCATGGTAGACAGTATAGAGCCCAAAAGGCTGACTGGCTGGTTAGAGCAGTATGGTAAAGAGTATAGAGCCAAAATGGCTGCCTGGCAGGCTAGAGCAGTATGATAGATAGTATAGAGCTAACAAGGGTGGATAGCAGTTTGGAGCAGTATGGTAGACAGTATAGAGGCCACCATTGTAGTTGGCTGGCTATAGCAGTATGATAAAGAGTATAGAGCCTTCCAAGGTGACTAACAATCTAGAACAGTATGGCAGACAGTATAGAGGCCACCAGGGTGACTGGCAGATTAGAGCATTATAGTGGAAAGTATAAAGCCCATCAGGATGGCTGGAAGGCTAGAGGAGTATGTTGGATAGCATAGACCCCACCAGGGTGGCTGGCATATTAAAGTAGAATGATGGACACTATAGAGCTTACCAGGGTGGCTGGCAGGCTAAAGCATTATGGCAGACAGTTTAGAGCCCACCAGGGTGGCTGGCAGGCTAGAGCATTATGGTAGACAGTATAGAGCCCACCAGGGTCGTTGGCAGGCTAAAGCAGTATTGTAGACAGCACCGAGCCCACCAGGGTGGCTGGCAGGCTAGAGCATTATGGTAGACAGTATAGAGCCCACCAGGGTAGTTGGCAGGCTAAAGCAGTATTGTAGACCGAACGGAGCCCACCAGGGTGGCTGAGAAGTTAGAGCATGATGGTAGACATTATAGAGCCCACCAGGGTGGCTGGTAGGTTAGGGCAGTATGGTGAACAATTTCGAGCCCACCAGGGTGGCTGACAGGCTAAAGCAGTATAGTAGACAGTAATGAGCCCAACAAACTGGCTGTCATGCTAGAGCAATATGGTGAATATTATAGAGCCTACGAAGGTGGCTGGCAGGCTGTAGCAGTGTGGTAGACAGTATAGAGCCCACTAGGGTGGCTGGCAGGCTATAGCAGCATGGTGGACAGCACAGAGCACATCAGGGTGGCTGCCAGATTAGAACATTATGGCTGAAAATATAGACCACATCAGGGTGGCTGGAAGACAAGAACAGTATGGTAAGAAGTATAGAGCCCACCAGGGTGGTTGGCGGGCTAAACCAGTATGGAAGATAGTACAGAGCCCATTAGGGTGGCCGACAGGCTAGAGCAGTATAGTGGAAAGTATAGAGCGTACAGGAGTAGCTGGCAGGCTGGAGCAGTATGGTAGACAGAATAGATCATACCATGGTCGCTGGCAGGAAAGAGCAGTTTGGTGGACAGTATATCGCATATCATGGTCGCTGGTCGACTAGAACATTATGGTAGAAGGTGCAGAGCCCATCACTGTGGTTGGCGGGCTACAGCAGTATAGTAGACAGTATAGAACATACCAGGGTGGCTGGCAGGCTGGAACAATATGGTAAAAATTATAGAACCCACCGAGGTGGCTGGCAGGCTAGAGCTGTGTGAGAGTTCGTATAGAGCCGAACAAGGTGGCTGGTAGACTAGAGAAGTTTGGGAGACAATATAGAGCCCACCAGGGTGATCGGCTGGCTAGAGTAGTGTGGATGGAAAGTATAGAGTCTAACGGATTTCTGGCAAGCTGGAGGAGTATGGCTGACGGTTTCTCAAAAATTTGTAAATACTTTCCCGGTTTGTTTTTCTCCTTTCTCAATTTTCTCTACATTTCAATTAGGGCCCG
>JAUUDW010640305.1:0-10949 GCA_032361385.1 Panulirus guttatus
CTACGGTGCGAGGCTTTATGAAGTTTGTTATGGAACGAAGAAATAGCTGCCAGCCAACCATCAAACAGTAGTAGGCTGCCGCTTGGAGTGCAACTCTTGTCAATTCGTACCAAATTAAGACCCCAGACTAAACACGCTGACCGTGGTCTATTCACAGAAACTGTATTTTGGTTCTAATGAGAATTTCATATAATTGGGTGAACGTGTCCCTGACGTAAGCACCGCTTTTAGACAGGAGGCTCGGCAGGTTGGCTTCACCTACTGAAAGCACACTTGTTAGTTCCAACCATGGCAAGTGGACTTGAGGTGAACTCCATCGAAGACAAGTATACTTGTGTTTTATTCCACCCATATCAAGTGAATTTGGGTTCATTTCCACCCATTGCAGGTAAACTTGAAGTTGGTTTCACCCATTGCAAGCAATTTTGCTCTTGGTTCAAACCATGGTAAGGAAACTTATGGTTATTTACACGCACGTCAATCAAACACGGATTAGATCCACCCACAGCAAGTAAACTGATTTGGCTCCACCCTTAACGAGTAAACTTAAGATTATCTCCACCCATGGCAAGCAAACTTAAGCTCCACCCATAGCAAGTAAATTTAAGTTAAGCTCCAGCCATGACAAGTAAGCTTGAGGTTAGCCACAATAACAGTAAAACAAAGCTGGCATGTGAAAGGCTATTTTACTTTTCCTTTTCCTCCGCCTTGCGATACAGCAGCGGATATGAACACATTCACGGCATCTGGGAACTAGGAAGTATTTTGAACTGAAATTTTCAGAACGCTGACGCCATTGCTATAAGGTTCATAATCTGCGCAGCGGCTAGGCTAGTGGCAAGTCAATGCGCGCGTGAGGGAAAAATCATTTCAACTTTCGGGTCGTGTTGATATTAGGTTCGTATTGACGTTTGCTTGTGTGTCACACGACTTCAAAATCTTGTTGATGTCTTTGCCTACTAGGGTGTCCTTGTAAATGTAGAGCGTTGATCGTATGTTTTAGAACGTGCCATTCACATAAGCAAAATCTGATTTACAAATACATTTTGCTCCAAAAGGTAAAAGATATTCTGTAAATTCTCTTCCAAAACGCAAAGTGCGAATATTGGGGAAGGAACTGAGGGTAGAGCACGATTCATGATTCATGGGGTGAGCGAGCGGGAGCTGGGGAAGGGGGTGGGGGGGAAGGATAGAACCGTGGGTAAGTTCAGTGAGTCACGTGAGAGAGAGAGAGAGAGAGAGAGAGAGAGAGAGAGAGAGAGAGAGAGAGAGAGTACTTGAGTAGCGAAGGAGAGTGAGGGGGGGGAGCAGGGGAGGAAACTATGGAATTTCCGGTGATGGCGGGCGTCTGACTCCTGCACTCAGGGGTAGGTAGGTGCGAGTGAGCATGGCTTAGTCAGCCGGCGCTGCGCCGGGCGACATCTCTCAATACGCCAGAATCAGAATAGAGGAAGAGAGATATATCTGGCAGATTGACCTTGTACAATCCTAGTTTAGGTACAGCGTTACACGCTACATAATACAGTGTCCCTCCGTTACCGACTTTATTTGAAGGAACTTTGTATCCACTTCACTGACGCTGGTGTCCGCACTTCAAGACACCACTTTATCCTACAGAGGAGTTTTCTGCAGGGCCACAAGCCTCATTTATTTTATTAATTGTACCCATAGTGCTAATTACTTCTTAGAGACACTTATATTTTCGTTAAGCTTGTATGCGTATGCGTACACACGGTAAGAAACTTAGCTTCCCGTGTGGGTCCGATGAATTTCGAAATGTTCCGTACGACTCGCGTTGCCTCGGTAAGGTTGGTAAGCGTGATTGTGAGAGACAGATTTCCTTACAATTATGGTAACTCGCTTTACGGGTACTTCCATCGAAAAATGTAGTCAGTATACCGTTTATTATGGCAAATGACAGGATATATCGCTAGCAATTGATGTACTGCGATATCATGAAGACATGGCTAATCAATTTGAAGCCAGACCAGTGGGAATTTATCAAACTCCTTCGTCTGTGATGCCATTTTGTCTTACACATAACAAATGGTAAGATTTTTTATTTGCTGAGTGTACGCGTATGGGTATATGTATATGGGCTTCTGTATGAACCCAACATGTAATGTGACGAAGACAGTTCGAGGGTTTTCGTTTTAAATTTACGATAGAATTGTGAGATTTGAAAAATAAGTGCTTAATCTCGGGCCCATCCAAGGACCCCGGAGATGATACCTCTCCACCACCCTCTTCCACTTAGCATCCGTACGCACAGTGCTCCTGTAGGGATGTATAATTTCCTCTGAGACAGAACGCTACAAGTGTTATACATTGTATTATCTCATAATTATGGGCTGCCTTATTATTACTGTATTACGTCTACATATTCACTGTTCTTTGGATGATCAGGAAATTGTTTAGGAATATGTCGTTTTGGACCAGTGAAGAGTTTCACGTTTTCATGGCGAAAAAAATCTGCCCTAAATTGGTTTACATGGCTAAACATTTTTTTTTTCTGCCGTGCATATTGCTTTCATACTTTTGATATAGCATCAGTTAGGAAAAATCCTAGGCTAACTTATAATAAACTTAAGCGTTTAAGGAAGAAAATGTCGATAGTGATTTAAGGAACGAATGTGTGTGTATGTGTGTGTGTGTGTGTGTGTGTGTGTGAACGACATTGGATTACGGTTGGCTCTTTAAGGTGTTCATTTGGGACGGATTATATTTCTGGCGTCACTGAGATCCTCCAATGTTTACGATGTTCTGCGCGTGAGCTCATTACCGAAGAATCTGTGTGCGCAGATGTTTGGCTCGAGAACAACAAGTGTCAAGACTTTCCTTGTTCTTTCAGGAGCCTTATTATTATTCATCCAATAATCTTTAGCATTTGCGTTTGTTAGGTACGTGCATCACGTGAAGTATATCTCTTAAAGTCGTAATCAAAAACTGTGAACGATTTTCACCAAAGATGTGGAAGGCGAACGAGTAATGCGCTTGGTGTATCGTAAAAGCAAATTTTGTCTTTCCCATTTTAGTCTTGGGTGAACGCGATTATGCTAAGATTTTAAGAGACAAGTAGGTTAATTGTGCATCATCCCCTGTTCAGAGAGCTCTTCTTCCTGTTTGTTTACTGACTACACAAGCGAGAGAGAAAAATCGGTGCAGGCATAATAAGGGCACAAAAACGTTTTGTTTACGCGCTTGATTTACGAACTGTGGTCACCATCACAGTATTTGTCATTTGTTTTTGTTAGTGCCTGGCTGAAAATTTTCAAGGGTATTTGGTTCACACATCTCTATTCATCTCTATGTACGCAGACGTACGAATATATATATAAATTTGCAAATACCTTCCCTGTATGTTTTTCCCCCTTTCCCAGTTCTCTATATTTCAATTTGGGTCCGTCCTTGATGTGGACTTTTGTCCGTGACTGGAACCTTCAACATCAAAAAAAAAGCAAAAAGATGGGTGAGGGGGCTTATTATAAGTCCATGTTACAATCGGTATGAAGAAAGAGAGGTCGATGTCTGGTGGAGGCAAATATGAGCATGCTTCATGATATAATAGTTCCGACGGTGTTGTATGCCTGCGAGGCATGGGCCTTAAATAAGTAAGTGAAAGAGAGTGGATGTTTTTGAAATGGAATGCTCTTCGAAAATATATGGTGTGAGGAGGGTTGATCTGGTAAGAAATGAGTGAGTAAGAAAGAGATGTGGTAATAAGAAGACCACGTACGTACGCTTAAGAGAGCTGAGGAGAGAGTGCTGAAATGGTTTGGTCATATGGAGAGGATGAGTGAGGAGAGGCGAACGAAGAGGGTATACGTGTCAGTCATGTGGAGGGAATAAGGAGAAGGGACGAACTGGAAGTGGAAGGATGGAATGAGTCGAGCAGGGGATAGAGCGAATTGGAGTGATGTGGTAGATGTGGAATACAGGGGGAGGGGGTGGGGAGGAGGTCGGCATGCTGCCAATGGGCTAAGGCAGGGTTTATGAAGCGGTCAAGTGAAACCACAGAAAGGTCTGCGGGGCTTGGCTGTGGATAAAGGAGCTCTGGTTTCTGTGGCATAAGGGTATCAGGTAGAGAGTGGATGTGAGCAACTGACGCTATTTTTAGTCAGCTCCTGGTGCTGCATTGCTTTACGGGAAACGGCGAATATATATATATTTATATATATATATATATCATAAGTTACCAGAGTTGAAGCAAGCTACTGAATGGCAAGTGTAAAAGTTCTTTTATATTTGTGATTTATTTTCCATATTTGTTTACGTCAGAAGATGTTTTTGTGTGTCACTGTTCCGCATTTACCTCAACATGTTTTCGTTTCGACACAAACAAGAGAAATACGAGAAGCGTGCTGTGATGGCGCCTGGACGGATGATCTTCGTGACCTCGGGCGGGGTTGTAGGGTTAACTTAATGCTAGAGAATCAACACATGTCATAGATTCATCTTCATTTGTTTTTGTCTTCCCACTTATGGAAAACTGTGTAATTTGAGTAATGTATTAAAACCACGGCATATTACGTACTTCGGCATTTCCTTTAAATCAATTAACCCGTGTGAATTTTTTTTATGTTTCTTATCATTTCTTATCTCAGATTGATAACCACAAAGCCTCGGTTACTGTCGAATACCTAGCATTCCGTTCTTGCATACCTTATCGCGCGTCCCCTCTCGTGAGCACCATAGAAAACTGCAACCCCAAACCAAAAACATGCAATCGCTCACCATTCCAAACTGCATATTTGCTTTTAACGAAGGTATCTTTTTTGAGCAGTGTTTGTAGGACCACAGTACATCTACGTGGGCGGAAAGGGAATAGATTACAGCCATTTAACAACGCGCGGATGACATAGATGTAGAACGTCTTTTGAGAAAACGGGAGACGATTTAATTGGCTTGAATAAATCTCCAGACAAATTTTATCACGTAAGGAAATAAATCTGTGAGTTTGATTGATGGCTCGTGGTCGTCCCACCAGTTCATCGTCTAATATAGAGGAAGTTATTCTGATGTTGGCAGCAGTATTGGCATACACATGCAGAGAGAGAGAGACGCGTCGACGAAATATTTCTAATAACCCGAATTTAAATAATGTCGTTGGGTTTTAGCGGGAATCACCTGCGGAGCGGCGATGAAGCCAGAACCAGTAACGATGCACGCCAGACATACAACAACAGAAGCCTTAGAAAAAAAAATGACAAAACCAACCAGGCAGCTCAATACCGCGGCAGAAGTATCGGAACAGAAATGCCAACATATCTCTGGGGTGCGCGCCAAGTCCGCAGGTGGTCGCCTCAAATCGTGACTTGTAAACAAATGCAGCAAGTATATGTATGTATGTATGATTCCCCGCTAAAATCGCCTGGAAGAATTACTTGCAGAATGAAAGGTATTTACTTCTGGCCAGTGCACGATTCATCTTCATGGCCTGTCGTGGATGTCGGAAGGGGGGGTGGACGACATATTACGTTAGTGACTTTCTCATCTGATTCGTCTCAAAAGTTGCCTAGCCATGTTCCCTTGACTCACGAGGGAAGGAGTGGGGGCTAAATTGGCGCCTCCCGTTGTTCTTGGCGGCCAGTGTGTGTTCTAAGCTATTTAGGGATTGCGTAAGTAAATACTTAAGACGACTGGAGTTAGTTTTCGTTTGAACTATTACACTACTATATCACTTCTTCCCCCTCCTCCCCCGCAACCACCACCACCTTCCCCGCTATTTCATCTCAAGGAAAACCAAGGTGAAATGTTTCATGGAATACTACACATTACATATCGTGGAGGGAATTTGCATTATCATATGCCGTTGTGAGAAACAGAGGGACGGTCACCACTGGCAAAGTAATTATACTTCTGAGTCACGAATGACTTTGCCTTGACAATAATGTATTATTGGGGTCTGCGCCTCTCTCTCTCTCTCTCTCTCTCTCTCTCTTTGGTAGATACGTAATAGGTGCTAGACAGCCGCCGACCGGGGGGGGGGGGGGGATGTAGATTACCGTTACTATCCCTCCCTCCTAGGTATCGGGAGGGTTACTGACACCTGCGCAGTGATCCAGTACTACGGTGGCTGTCAAGGGTCACTCCTTTAGCTCAATTAGCTGTCTTTTCTTTCTGCCTGGCCCACACGTGGTCTGTCAGTTTTCAGTCCTTAAACGTACAGTCTCCCCATGTCATGCACAACACTTAACACATAACTCACATGACTTCTTGGGAACAATATTTTTCCTGCGGTTAGCGCTTCGCGCTAGCCTTGCCCTTAGGCCAAAATCTTTTCGTAGCTACTTGTATATAAGGTCTCTCTCTCTCTCTCTCTCTCTCTCTCTCTCTCTCCATCCTCTTGGCTGGCTTCAGTCCTGATGCTCTCCCCTGCAGACCATTGTGCCGACGACAATGCCACATAGTGTGCCATGATACTAGCTGGACGCAGTGAGGATACAGCTGTCCTCAAGTAGCCACTGAGTGAGGCTGTTGCTGGAGGACTTCCTGCTCATTGGCGACCTACTTTCCGAGACGGGTACACACACACACACACCGGCGGCGGCGGCGGCGATCCAGCGGCAAACACTTGTTGCGCTGAGGCTGGGGTTCAACACACTCTTGTAATATGATATAAGATGGAACGAAACCATGAACAGCAGAGGGGAGGAGGAGGAGAAAAAAAAAGAAGGGAGAACATGCGCTTAAAAGCGGAGGTATGTGTTTAATGTCGCGGATTAGTAGTTGTGTCGGGCGGGTCTTGCCCACTCCCTCCTCCTCCTCCTCCTCCTTCCCCCACCAGCGAGAGACACCCACCCACCCACCCACGCCCACCCGCGACAGCCGTCCCCCGCTAGCACCCTGCCAGCAGCTGCCCAGTACTTGGCCGCGCCCTCTGTTGCCACAGGCACGCACCACACTGCCACAGGGTAGATCACGAGCCTCCGACCCCCCCTGCAGCAGCACGCGCTGACTACACAGGTGGTTAAAAAGATTTTATCCTCCGGTCTTGGCCGGGGATCAATGAATTCCACCAACGCGAGCTAGGGATTCTGTTATTGTGGAGGTTAGAAGGCAAGAGGAGGGAGATCTCGCCTCACCTCTTGATGTTCCTTGTGGTACACGTCCAGTTACTTGAGAGACGCTTGCTGGAACTCGCAGGAACAAATATACTCAAAGCAGAAGTGGAATTACTTTACATTATTCGTGCAGGAAGTTGAATCATAATGTACTAGCTGGGTCCAAGCAATGATTAAGATATATTCGCTTCCTCTGGGATACCGCAGGCGCCACTGGAGTTCACGTAGAAGTGCTTCGACAACACGCGCACCGCCCACCTTCTCTTCAAGAGAGTAGATCTCGTAGACACAGTAAGTCCGTCAGGTTCAGTGGTTCTCACTTGTGTTTCAGTAGAGGCAGCACGTGGAAGGGAGGAAGCTTCATCCTAAAGTAATCGTCCAGGTGAAGACTTCTACAGTGTAACTATTCTTTTTCCAGGTATTATGCCTTCGAACGCCAGTGTTGTCATGATTTTGCATTTGCTCGTTTTGGTTCTGTACCATGCGTGTGACGCCTCCACTCTTGACCTCATGACCTTGGGTACGATGGCTTGACTTTTGACCTGACTCATTAAAGAGTCAGGTTAGGGTAAAGGGTCATCATAGCCAAGGGTCGTGCTGGATGAAAAGTTGATAATAATCCTTGATGACTTGGATCCCGGCCACCAACCCTTCCCTTCCTTGGCCTGAGTGAATGACCTGGGGGGGGGGGGGAACAGGTGTCCATTGTTTTGAAATATGTTTGGGGTGATCACACACACACACACACACACACACACACACACACACACACACACACACACACACCGGATGTCAACACGAAGCACAAACGCCCGAACATAACGTAATGATTATCATGTTCTGTTGGATAATACGTTAAACCTGTAATGTAACAAAAACATCACTATTGTCGCTCCGTAGCGTAGCAGCAACATCACTACTTTCGTTCCGTACCAGCAACATCACTACTTTTGTTCCGTAGCATAGCATTAGCATCGCTATAGTCCCATAACGTAGCACCATCATCACTGCTTTACTTTTGCTATGCAACGTAGCATCACCTTTACTACGTTTAGCTTCGTAATTTACTTCTACTCCATTGCGTATGTGATCTAAGATTACCCCACATAGAACAACTTGCCCTATGGGGAACTACACAACCCTGTTTTGGATCCGTTCAGGGAAGCTAAGTACAGCAATGTGGGTAAACGTTAGATCATTTGAAGATTTGACCCCCTCTCCCCTAACGTTTGTCTAGGTTAGGTTTGGTTAGGTACAAACCTAATCAAACCTAACCAAACCTAACATAGCCTGTCCTAGGCTAGCATAACAATACGGTAGGGGTCGTTTCTTCACGTGATCCTAGAAGTTTACTCAATACACCTCACTACTGTGTCTTCATCTTGAATGTTGTATTTTATTTATGGTCACCCTTACTTGAGGAAAGACAGACAGAACGGAGAGAGAGTACAGAGGCGAGCTACCAAGATGGTTCTTGGTCTGAGAAACAAATGCCGTGAGAGCCGACTAAATGAATTATATCTATGCAGCTCAGAAAAGAGAAGGTTGAGAGGTGATCTAGTACAAGTATTCAAAATCAATAAAGGCTTCGACAGTCTTGATCTAACGAGCTGCTTAAGGGTGTATTCGTCTGATTTCACTCGTAGTAATGCATATAAACTCGTGGGCAAATGTTTTTACTTCGAATGAGGCGAAGTACTTTTTCTTCAACAGGATTGTGAGCATATGGAATGATTTCCTAGCTACAGTAGCTGAAAGCAGTACTACTATAGATACGTTTAGGTACAGACTTAATATATATTTCGCTTTAAATCCACGACTGACATTATTTGCACCTCCTTTGCTATCCAATAAGTTTATAGGTCTTTAAAAAGTCTCTATGTCTTTCTGCTCATACCACACTAATCCACAAGTATCTGTTCTCTTTCACAACCACAAAGTCTCGTCAGGACCCAGTGTTCTGTTGCTGTTGTATTCTCAAGGCTCCTGTGAAATGATCAAGTGTCCAGTACTTCTTGGTAATTTGCCTCTTTTAGTTTCTCCATACTTAACAGGGAGAGATCTTGTAAATAAACAACCAATCCAGTATACCAAGCCTGGTGTCGTTTATCGCACAGGGGGAACTATAGTTATCTTTCAAAAGTGGATCTATAACCTAAGTATCAAATGCGATAGGAGAGTTGCAAGAACCGATGTCTCCAACACAGAAAGCACTTAAGTTGTGAATCATCAAATTCTGGGAGTAGCTGAGACGGTGGGCCGAAATTTGAATTGGCTGGCTGTTGCAATATGCCGGAGAAGGATGCTGGCTCAGTCCTGTGCCAGAATTGTTTTCATATTTCACTCATATAATTATCTCGGTGTTTTCCACGATGACAGAAACATTTAACAACTTCAACGCTTCATGTTCTATTTTCTCTGGCTTTCCACGCTTTACTGTAATATGACTGCTTGTCGTGTTCGCTTGGCTCTCTGTACTTGTCATTGTTTATGTAACTATACGAATAGCAGGTCGGAAAATGTCACTGACGTTTGATTAGTCGCAAGTTCATTTCACGATACGAACGCCTGTAGACCAGGTCAAAGGTCAGAGTGGTAAACTGTCCTACACAGGTCATCACTTGCTCCCGGGCGACAGCAGTAGACAGAGGGGTCAGGACAAGTGCTGGGGACGTTATGTAAGGTGTCTAAGCGACTGGCCGCTTCGGGCTGCACCCTACAAGGTTGTCTCGTTGAACTGACTTCTCCATAATATGTATTGTACGATCGTTGATATTGCTGATGATAATATAATAAGAAAAGAATATAAAGAAGCAAGATATATTAGCGCGGGCGAGCGTGCAGAAGCGCATTAAGGCACGTACAAACACACGCACAAGCGTTGGGGAGGCGGGGGGAGAGTAGTGTCCTCCTCCTGCCATAACGAACATAGCGCCATGTTCCTCCCGAAGTATTTTTAGTTTAGTAGCGGCATAAATATCTGGGACGGGTACGATGTCTCTTAGAGGCCGCGGGGTGACACTTCCCCCGAGAGTGGTCCACGCACAGATCTCAGACGGGTCCCAATAGAAGGCCAGGCCAGGCCAGTTGTCGCTGTAACGATCAAAATAATCCATTAAGAGGTAGTCAGTCGCCAGTCCCGGTGCTGACGGCTCGTCTGTGCCGCCGTCATTTGACACGTTTCCCCGCGGGCTGTGTTTCTCACAGTCTGTCTCGCGCTACCCCCTCCTCCCTCCTCACCCCCTAGTCTTAGGTTACGCCCCGTACTGTGGCTGCTACACACCGCTCCCGTGTGGGGATTTACTTAATTGTTCATCTTTCACGTACTCAACGTGGCCCTTGAATCCATCTAACGGCGTTAAATGCAACTCTTATACGTAAGCAATGCTAATGGGGAATTTAATGTTTCTCGGTGAAAAACTGACTCGACCGCACGTTGTCGAGTGACCTCAGCGTTACTGGCCTGGAGCTTATAAGTCACTGGAGCCGAGGTGAGGTGTGTCCGACAGATGTCTGCTTGGCTTGGGTTCAGCACTGTGGTAGAGGCGTGGATGCAGTCATAGGCATATTAAGGGTGGGGAGGCAGGCCCCAGGGTCCGATAGTTTGAGGACCTAAAAATGAGAAAATCCCATTTTCCTTAGAATACCTCAGTGACTGATAGCACAGTAGGTCGGGGGGCTGAAACTGAAATCCGATTTCCCTTAAATTTTCCCAGGGCCCCAGTGTTGGGGGCCCTGAAAGTGAAAAGACCCGACGTTCTTTATATTACCATTGCTTTCATGAAATTCCAAAAAATTTCAATGCATGAAACTAATATAGATTTATTTAGAAACATATATTTTGTTTACTAAATATGGTTTCATTACCTTTTTCAATGATCTACC
>JAUUDW010640316.1:0-10948 GCA_032361385.1 Panulirus guttatus
TATTGGTGTTGCGGGACCCACGTGCATGAGGTTACACCTCGAGTAAAAAGTCACCATTTAAGAGGCTGTATCACTGAGAGTTCAATTTCTTCAAAGAACTGTTCACTTCAAAGGACTCTTACATTTCCTTGCTTCTGGAAGTAGCGCTGCCTTTAGCTGCAAGAACATTTAGAACCGTCCGGGTAACACCCAGACTCTTTTGACCATGTACTGTACTACTTTTAAACTTCTCGATCGTGAAGTTTCCAAATTTGTAGTGTGAGCGAGTGTCGGCGCCGGTACCCAGGCTGACCTATTCAGTACAATGTATTAATATCTCAATGAGTCAAGCGTTGCCGTGGTACGATGATTACCGGAGACGTGTGTTTGGTACGGTGCTGCCATCTGTGGGGTTACCGCAGACGTGCGCAGGTACGTACGGTGCTGGCATCTGTTGTGGTACCCCAACAACTCTCACCTCACCGGCCGGACACCATCCGTCCGTTGTTTGTGGGGCTATTTGGCCAGCCGCCCTCTGAGAATGTATTTGGTTGTTTAGAACGCTGAAGCTTTATTTATTGATGTTCGTACTTCTATACAAAAAAAAAATCTGTGACCAGATACACGTTCTTTTCGGAAAGATTAAGCTGTTTTAATCTCGTATCCTGAACGATATATTAACGTTTTGTACAGGTGTGTAAGTCAGCATTAAAAGCTGCAAGGGGTAACCATTTTCCTCCGGCGTCTGCTGTACTCCACGGGATATAGCTTTCTCGCCTGACCTTGAATCTTTCTTGGATCGTTATGGGAGTCAGGTTGAAGGCCATCTTCCCTAATCTACATCTTCACTACTCCCAAAAAGTCAGACCAAAGTCCTTTATCACAACACCTCCCTTCACTGCACTTATATCAACCACACCCAAATCTTCACTGTACTCTTTCCCTTCACCACCTATACATTTGCGCTCACTGTTCTCTTCTTTACTGATAAGGAACCAGTGCACCCGATTGACCCAACTTATGGTTTATGGCATTTTAGGCCATAAAACTTGGCGTTTCACGCTGACAGACAGTTACATAAACGCCATTATTCATATTATGCATTGACCCCTATAAGCCTGATATATGACCCATCAGTATTGATAACATGGCCTTTGACCTTATCCCCAAGGGTCAAAGGTCTCGCCGTCGTACCTGAGGGGGTCGCACGGTCATGCTCATTGGTCGTATGATGTGCTCCAAAGCTGTTCCGTCGTGCTTCAAGCGCCGACCATGGGTGAACTTTTGGTAAAACCGAAATGATCAGCCCAGGAAACGAAGTTTTTTTGCCCAGTGAAAGTTTCATTGATAGTTGTTACACATTGAAAAGGATGGTGTATGTTGTTGATGTGTCTTTCTGCCTGTCTGTGATAGAAAAGGTAAATATGGACGGTTTGGTTTTTACCATTTCCCAAGCCGGCGTCTTATCTTGTGCGCGCTGATAGTGTGTCCGGTTCGAGATTTGAGGTTACCCAACTTGGGATTTTCCGTGCCCTGTGGCGCGCTAGGATGTTGTATTACTGATGGTTGAGATCTTTACAACACATACATGAAATGCTTAGTAGAGGTAAAGATAAACGTAAGGATCCGACGTCTGTGTACTGCGTTGAGTAAACTCGTCGAGTTATCTCAGCCTCAGCGGTCCGGGGTCTAGATGCTAGATGCCAGATACCTCTAGCGACTTTGTACTCAACGATGTTATGTCACTTTATGTCTTTTGAGAAAAGAAAAAATTGTTGTACTCTTCGCTGCACATTTTGGATATGTTATTGAACGTAGTACCTCTAGCTTCTGAATGATGATTCACAAAAGATCGCCGTTTGTACTTTTCTTCAGAGAAATGCGATATTGTTCGTAAAAAGAATATGAGCGTTTACTTAAGAATGGCAAGCTTCAGTAGTGTAACTTTAGACGTGTGTCGCTACATTAGTTTCCTTATTGCCAAAGACACGAGCCTGTAAATAGAACGTATTGAGCACCTGAAATGCCTAGTTAGCAACGCAGATTTCTGCTGAGCTTTGTGTAACCTGTTTAGATATTACCCTCTCAGAGGGTTGAATGCGGCTATACTCGTCTGATGTGTGTATACCCTAATTTATGATGTAATTTTGTTCTGTGTACTGTATCTGATGGCTGTGCTAGGAGTCCGTCCTGATGGTGTGAAAGTACTTGTAGACCGTCATGATGGCCTGACACTGTCCTCGTTGTCCGGTCTGACGATGGTTGTTGTGTGACACTGTGCTGGGGTGTGAGGGGCAGCAGCAGCTGACGCGCTGTAGGAGTATTCACAGACTGATCTGAATCCGGAATCCAGCCTCCCGGTGTGAACGCATCGGTACCTCTTCTGGGTTTAGCTCTTCAGTGAGGAGGACCCATCTTGGCTGGCCGCGGCCCCTCGTGGTTTCACCTGCACCTGCAGTGTGTGTGTTCTGCCTGGCCCTTGTGTGCGGCACCCCGGTCGTACTTAAGGATGTACGGTTGTGCTCATGGGGTAAACCACATCAGCATGTAACTGCCTGTGTTTCACAACCTTTGTGTTACAGAAACGCTAAGCAACACAACTCTTTGATGTTCAGTCGCATTAGTAATGTTTAATGTCATGCAAAATCACTCTGAAGGGTGTTGCAAGGTCACCGTGAGAGAAGTGTTGCAAGGTGGCGTGCTGGTCCCCGTCTGCGCGTCGTGGGGGTCGGACCAAAGGCCACACGTTTCGTGTCAAGGAAAAATGTCATATTCACCATTCCCGCGTCTGCTTTCTCATCTTCACGCCTTCATGCTCCTTTCTACACCAGTATGCTCAGTCGTATACTAATATGCTTATTCATACTTCCGATCATTCCCACATCTGTATGCTCATTCCTCTATATGTCCATTCCTGCGTGTATATGCTCATTTCTCATTGTCTGTGTGCTCTGTCTTTTGTTGATATGCTCATTGCTAAGTATATATGCTAATTCCTGCGTCTTCGTGATCATCTTCAAACAAGTATGCTCACTGCCACTTATATATTATCAGTAAGGATTTGCTATGTATATATGCTCATTCCTCCTGTCTTGTACGTGATCACCTTTAAACATGTATGATCACTCGTACTTACATATGCTATCAGTAAGGATTTGAGCTGACCGTATTTTTCTCGCTATTTCATGAGCTTAAATGGTGTCCTCGCTCCACACCACAGAATTTGAGACACGCTGGAGTTGGGAGCACGTTCCCTCTGCATCTGATCTCACTGAGCTGCTCTCAGCTCACCAGAACGTTATGATCCCATTCTCACCGTAATCTCGACGCGTCACGTAGTCCGTGGCGAAGAAATTTGACCCAAGCTTAAGCACAACGAAACTACCCCTGACCTCAGGGGAACGACCTGTATAAAGCGCGATGGGTACGACCATTGGGAATGAATTGTCTGGTCATGCACCCAAGCGTAAAAAGGTCAGGTCAGAGGTCATATGCCATCCTACCCATGAGATCGTATTGAAACTGAAACTGAACTGAGACCGTACCGTCACGCCCAAGAGGTTACGTACCGTCACGCTCGAGAGGTTAGTTTTATGCTCTTCGCACCATCTGTAGTGAGCTAGGCTTGGTTTGTTATGCTGCCAACGTCACAGTGAGCCGAGAGCGGTGCTTGGCTACTGGTGCTACAATATGCATGATGGAAGGGTTCGTGTCGCTGGGGATTTGCGATAGATGACTCGTCGTCTGCGAGGAAACGTAATCTCACACGTGTAGTAATCTCAAAGAGAGGTAGAGAGAGATCATTAGCGACGAGATATTACTCCTTCAAAAAGGCAGGGCTAGCGCTTAGTGCTCACCTCAGGAGGCAGGGCTAGCGCTTAGTGCTCACCTAAGGAAAGCCCTAGGGTTACGAAAAACTAGTAGTATCTAGTCTCCTCCAGTGTTTATAGCAGGACGATACGACCGTTGAGGACATCTACTAATGACGCGACCTTTGACCCTGAGCCTCAAGGATACCGTCAGAGGTAAGGCCATCGTACTTAAAAAAAAAGTCGAGTCGTCTTGTTTTAAGCGCCGTACAGTCGAGCTCGGAGGAGTCAAAAATGCACACTTATGGACGACTTACGACTAACGTTGTTACATCTCACACAGACTGATGTAGCGAAGCTGTGGGGCAGCTGGTATCCAACTGATCACGACAGCTGCCATGTGCTGTAGAACAGCAGGTGAGCTTACAGTCTCCTCCCCGTCAAAGCTGCTTCGGGATTGGTAAAAACACCCGGCTAATTTCGCTCGTCGACCAGGAGCTACCAGGTATTTTTTTTTTCTAATTGGGTACTAATTGAGAGACTTCTTGGGTCTGTATATGAGCGTGGATAACGCCAGACTCAATAAAGTTGCGCTTGAAGAACCGATGAATATATTGAGAAAAAATATGCGTATGATTGGCAATAACATTTAGAGAATAACTGCATTTCATTGTTTTCGCTCTAGAAAATGAGCAAGTGGTCGTACCGTGGAGTGCAGACAAGTGTGAAGTAATCTGCATATCAGCATTCGTGGCACACACTAATGTGAACGCGTGATCTGCATAGGATGTTGTTAGTTGTTGTTTTTTTTTTGCGTAATATTGATTATAACTGTATATGGTGAGAAGAATATCAATATTTTAATGTGCCCTTGACGAGAACTCTCATGTTTAGTGGATCAGGAGACTGCGCTTGTACTGTGCACGGATTCCAGAATGTTTGACTGTGATGATTCCGGTTTGACTCTGTGCACAAGTTCTGGTTTGCAGTTGTTCGTTCGCAGACGTAGATGTTTTGCTGAACCAAAGCAGGGGAAGTATGATGCTTGATTCATATTGTGTAATTCGGTACGATTGATTTTCATTTTTAAAAGGTTATTATTATACTTTTTTTGTTCTCGTTTTGACTTTGTCTTCCAGAACAGTCACTGATGATACGAGAGTGTGGATTAGTGTTGCCCACTGCTGTTGGTCTCTTGTAGGCGGTTTGGGGTTATGGAGTAAGGGGGAGGGGGGACTACGCTGGGGTCATAGCTCGCCGTACCTGGCTAGAGAACTTCCCAGTTCCTCATTATGTTTTGAATTTTGCGGGATGTGGTGTCGTCATTTCTGGTTTGTCTCACAGGCTTTATAGGTAGTGAGGTGTTGCTTCTGTGTCTTATTATGTCTTGATTGTGATTGGTTGCAGTTGACGTTGTTTTGCTCGGTTGGATGGTTCGTATCCTGCTTGGATTGCCCCCCGTCCCCCCCCCCTTTCCAAAGTATGAGTTAGACCAGCATGCAAGGAGATATTTACTAAGTGGTACACTCTGGGGAAAAAATCACTGAAATATTTGCTTGTGCTAAAATCATAGGCAGATGCGTGTGTGTGTGTGTGTGTGTGTGTGTGTTACACGACGTTAAAGTGACAATTTCCTTTAGATCATCTCGGTCAGTGTATGGCCTCCCCCCCCCTCCCCTTTCCCTCTTCCCTAGAGGAAAGTATAATTCACATAACTTTCCATGTTGTTGGTTGGTTTCCCCATAAACTGAAGTTCGTCACTGGATCTTCTCACTTTTTTTTTTGTTAGGAAGAACAGTTTACTCTGGTGTGTGACTTCCTGGGTGTGAAAAGATCACTTGTATATATGTCTCTCGCTTGTTGACATTGGTGTAACTGTTCGTCAAGGCGATACAAGCTTAACCTTTCTAGTGTCTGGGAATTATAGACCATTTACATTGATTTCCATGTAGATTCATATTTTGTTAACGATGTTTACCGAGAAACAGGAGGAAGTGGTTATTCGGGTTTCAAAACTTCTCCCGGATTCTCCCGTTTGTTTGTTTGTTTGTTTGTGTAATTGTAAGCCATGGGTTGATGAGATACACTCTCCTTCCTGTTGTGCTTGGTCGAAGATCGTTGCCAACACGTTCGCACTCGATCTCCACATACCGGAATTATCTCAAAACTTAAAATTTTAGTTAGTTTTCATTTACCTCATTTTTTTTTTACGTTGGCTGTTTTTCTGTTTTCGCGAAAAAGAAAAAAATCCTGGCCCGTAATCTATAATGGTGAGTAGATAGTGACATGTTTCACCTCGTATTATGGACGTTAACCCCGTCAGCCTGTACGGCGATACGACCCTATCAACACGATGGTAATATCCACGCGTTCGACTGTACAACCCATGTTTACGACGGTGTGATCAGTGGTTACGGTGGCACGTCACGTTTGAACTGACCATTAACGGTCGGAACGGAGGTCAGGCTCAAGTTTGTGGTCATGTTAACACAGGTCACTGATGTCATGGCCGACACCAGTTTGGCTGAGAACAGCCCGAACCTTAAGGAAACAGTAATTGAATCGGCGTGATATGCTGTTTTGCTGGATACTGACGTTGAGTTGAATGAACCTCTTTCTTGAAGAGATAGCAGTTGTTTCGGTGATGTAGTGTTGTCAGCCAGGCTGCTTTAGGCCAACTTCAAAGAGAAAAACTTTTATCTTACGGAAGTAACAGATTTACATCACACTGATGTACTACGTTCATCTGCTACAGTGGCTGTGGTGGGTGGGCACACCCTCATTGGTACAACGGTACCAACAACAGTTGTGCCTCTTAACCTGATTGGTTAGGAGGCACAACATAGGTAAAGACAACGTCAAAAGTTTACGGATGAATGGATAATGATTGATGAATCATTAGAAGAACAGATTCTAAGTTATACGCATATAGGTAGATACTACATTCGTTTACCCGCATTTGATGCCACTTTTGAAAAAAGAGATGGACATTATCATACCTCAGGCGTCCCTCTGGTCTCAACGATGGGGTTTCAGCAACACCAGTTTTACCGGTGGCGGCGACAAGTTATAATGACACTTCTTATTTTTCTTAGATTAGGAAGAAAGTGACCCAGTTGATAACGTTATCACAAGGTGGAGGGTTCCGGGATGGATGGGGGGCTGGCTGTGCAGTATATGACGCAAGTATTAAGTAAAGGTTAGTCAGGATGCAACTAGTTTAACATGGAGCACCCGTTGCATCTTTTATTCTATTCCTTTGTGATTTGGCTTTTGCATTAGTATTTGTGCCCTTTCGTATTCATATCAACATTTGTAGCAACTTTTGAGGGTGAGTTTAGCGATATTTTACATATTTGAGTTGGCAACAGTGCACGTGGGCCGTCCAGCTGGCCTCAGGCTGCGTCCTGACGCTCGTGGTATTATACATCGTCCTGTTATCACACGTGTTAGCTCTTGGTCACCTCCGCATGTGCACTTCGACTCCGGCGTCAGTATGTGTGCGGATCCTCATCGCGACATAGTATAAATGGTGTTGATTATGGTACACCGTGGAATTTTTCTCTTGTACTGGAAAGAACCCTTGAATTTGGCCGAAGGCGGTCGGGCGGTCCATTCCGCGAAATCTTCCCATCCTCTGGGTCTTCCAACTCGACATCCTAGGTTGGAGTACTCGTAAAAAAACGTTCGTGTCCCCTAGGATTGTGTACCAGACGACTCTCTTGTCGGTCGTAGGTGAAACGGATGCGAGGCCGAGAGGATTGCCTGTTTGCATCAGCCACGTTGTCGCGGGTAATTATCACCACGACGCCCTCAGGGCTAGTAGGACCCCAGCACAGTGAACTGCTCAGAAACTTAAATGACTTCTTTTTGGCGCAGCTTGGCTAACTACGCGCCAGAAGCCCGTGGCTTATCCGTGCACCATTTACTTGGTGTAAATGCGGGTTTACTTGTTTACAGGAATGAGGGGAAGAACGATTATATCCGCGCTTAATTTTGTAAACGTGCCAGTATTGGAGAAGAAAGGTATGATCGTTATGATTTCGTTCATCGTGTATGTTGCTGGCCTGGTTCGGTTTAACATGGGTCACGTGAGCCCGAATCGGTTAATCAGAATAGTTAGGCGTGGTACTTGCTCTGGTATGAACAATCGTACACACCAAATTTATCCATTGAACAACTGTGCGCGACGGTACAGCCCAGGAGTACGAATTGGCGACCATGATGTACGATGTCATGATCTTTGACCTGAATCTTAAAGAGAGTCAAGTCGAAGGCCAGATTCATTCGTGAGGGTCGTGTCGTCGTACTCAAGGGCTGTACTGTCGTATTCAACAGGGGTAATGCCGTCAATTGAAAGGTTTGAGGGGAGGGAGGATTGAGCGACGACGCTGCTCGTCTGTCGGTAAGTAGGGATCAAAGGACCAATTTACGATAGGGAATATGAGGCTGACAAGGTTAGGACAGACACGAACAAGAAAAGTGTTTGCCATTCAGTGACTCCTTATCTAGATCATCAATGTCAGTCAGACTTCGCCTTCGGCCTTTTTCGACCAGAACGTATCCGTGGTTTATAACCATTCTTCCCTATTACTTCGTCCATTGGCGTGACCAGACTTAACCCGTAGCGATAAGAATAAATTCCTGAATCACCTCAGCCTTAGGTTAAGCGTCTGATCCGGCCTAGTTGTGTAGATTTATTTTTTTAACGGACTAGACTACCAAACTGTACATCTGTCTCCCTCATTGGTGCCTGTTGTAACTCGTCCCATAAACTGCAGGCATTCGCCGTTGTTATTTTTACCCCTTAGATGCATTTACGCGGTGAAAAGACTGAAGGCCTAGGAGAGGGAGAGTCGGTGGATGTGTTTGAAGCCGTATGTATGCCGTGCGGGCGTTATCTTCAACCTACTTGAAGCCTGTTCCGCGCTTTGACCTTATAAACCAATAAGAATGGGAGGAAACTGGGCTTGACTTGGTGGCCCGTGCGAGGTATTTCGTGTTCATGCTCTGCCAGTTCTACTCAAGTAGCCATTCAATTTGAACTGGCATCTTTTAGTGTTTTTGGATAACTTATTTCAGTCATAAATTACTGCCTCCACCCCATAGTTTAAAACCATTCTTTTCAGTTCTTTCTGGAGTGGATATTTTAATTTTTTTTTACAAAAATTGATATCTCCCTTGCTTAGCCCTCTCACTTCTGCTTATCTTGAATTTATTTGAAATTTTGAAGGGTAAGCGATCTGATTTACAAATATTATAGTTATATTTTTTATGGGAGATGATTTTTTATTGCTTTTTTTCATGAGGAAAATGCGTAAGATTAGACAGTGAAGGATGAATTAATTTGTACTCTGCAGTTGGTCGTGCGCGGTCAGTTAACCCAAACCAATTATCCTGAGCAGAAAATAGCGAATGGTTTGGGGCAATCATAGTAATTGGCATAGGTTCTAGAGTTGTTTGTCTTGCCTTTTTATTGCTATCGCTTTTATCCCACGATTCTTTTTTCAGTATGAGCTCATACAAACGATACATTGGAGATTGTTCTGCACCTTTGACCAAAGACGGTGCCTGTCACAAGATCGATATTTCTTTTGTGACCTAAATTCTTGTTGGGCCCCAAGGCCGCACAACTGGTATTATTACGATAGTTATCATTACTTTTACTAATCGGTTGTGTGTATCGTGGGATAGCTGCCGAGATGTACTAGCGTTGATAATTGTACCATCCGTCTGGTAGAGGTAAACTTTGTGATAGCATAATTGGTGGTGGTGGTCAGTGACGCTATAACTAGTCTATATTTTAATCTGTAAATATTCATCGTGTATTTTGTGCGTGTGGTTATTGTCTCATACCGGCAGTCTGACGGAATAACTTGTACCTAGATTACACCAGCCAGTTATAGATGAATGTCCATTGGACTGTACTATTACTTTATGATTGGGTATGAACCATGATATATTTTCTTGCCAGATAACCAATGGTTCCCAAACTGTTTTCCTTTTGTTCAGTGTCGTCTACGTAATGTGAACATCTTAGTGGGCATATTGCGGTCCGCTGGCGTAATTATCTTTTTTTTTTGGCAGGATTTTCCTCAATGGCGTGACTCAAGGTAATTATATCCTAGTGCAGTTGGATGAATATGCAGTTTGCTCTTGTGAATAGCTGCCTGACTTTTTTCATTTTTTTTTCCCGCAGCGGTCAGTGTTGGTCGAGCCAGTGGGTACAATGTCGAGACGTTAATCTGTTATAAGTTGGCTGTTCATGTCGTTGGACCCACAGTCTTCTCCGGTGGCCATCTTTCATTTCACGGCCTTCGTGTCGGTCACGTTAGACATTGTGATTCGTGTCTTATCTCCTGGGTTCGCTCGATTGGAAGATAGGCATCTGTCACTGCGTTCATCTGTATGACTACCCCGGTACAGTTACGTGGGCGGAGACATCGGTCTGTTTGGTTGAAAAGTCGGGCGTCTGTTATTATTCATCTTTATAACCCGCTGAGTATGGCTGAGTTAGAAATGTTACTTTAGCGCTGTGCTGCATGAGTCTGGCCGTTTCAAGTGAGGCATTTTGACTGCTCTTCTCTCATGCATCCTAGGCTGTTTAAAAAGGAGAAACATCGTTTATTCCTAATATGTTTTGCCTGAAGGGTTCGGGTATGTAATATACTTTAGGTATCCAAATTCCTTAGTGTGCTCTCACGCTGGGTTTCGGGTGCTTTCAGGTTTCAAGAGACGGGGCCCCAAAAGTAATGAAACTTTTATATGTAGTACGCAAATGGTAAACACTCGCATACTTGTACACAGTGTAAGTATATGTGGCCTAAGACTTTGCTTTAACAACTTAAAGTGTTTTTAAGAAATTTAGTTTGGTGGTTATGATGTGGCTTTACGGCCTTAATAACATTGGCAGTTGGTAAGCACAGAACCCAAATAACCAACCACCCATGATTGAAATTGGTTTAACGTGGTGTAGTGTATAATTCCCGCATGGAAACCCCCGCCCAGGTTCAAATCCTAGGCGCGGTTGTCAGCCCAGAGCCAACCCAGCTGTTCACCCTCCCCTCGAGGCTGGTGTGTGTGTGTATACACATGCGTATACGAGTAATGGCCTGGTACATATACAAGGCTAAGAGACGGGGCAACACCTGTGTCGCCGT
>JAUUDW010640337.1:0-10948 GCA_032361385.1 Panulirus guttatus
GCAGTTGCTCCCGCCCGCCCACGGAGTGAGTGGCACTGCGTCTGTCCTCTCCCATGCGCCGACCCTCCCGGCCAACACACCTTCCATTCGCTGCTCCTCAGACTTTCAAAACTTTCTCTAGAATTCCTGTGATATCCCACAGTCGCCTGGACCACTCCTGTGGGATGGTGACCTAGCGGTACCTCTCTCTCTCTTCTCTCTCTCTCTCTCTCTCTCTTTCTCTCTCTCTCTCTCTCTGTGGGTGACCTCACCATCCTGACTGACCTCCCTCTTCACACATGTACCTCCGTGGGGTGACCTCACCATCCTGACCTCCCACACCGGATCCTCCGAGGGTGTCAACATTACACTCCGGCACTCATAAAAATATCCTCGACTCTTCATACACTCACCAAGTTCCTTGCCCGGGTGACGATCGGTATGTAATGAGGCATCGTGGAAATCATCAGATGGATCAAGTTACTGATGTGGTGCGCATCCTTCATCAGCGGCGCGGTCACCGTCGTGCGACGTGTGATCGGCAAAGTATTGACAGGGAGGAGCGCTATGTGACCGATGTGGTGACCAACACGTCCCTGGCATGATCAGTACGTCACTAGCATGATCCAGAACACGTCACTTCCAGCACCAAGCAGATACTGAATTAGGACAAGGAAGAAACTAATACATCTGTTTAAAAACAAAAAGCGCCCGAGGGTTGCCCGCCCACCTTACCCTCGCCCTGCGAGGAGCCAAAGAGCAAGACACGTGTGTTCTGCAAGACGGCAACGCCGCTCAGGTCAGCACCGGCTAATTAACATAAGTAATTTATGTAAAGCTCCTGACATGATGCAATTATAAGCAAGGAGGGTGGAGCGGACGGAGGTAACGTGAAGATAAAATGAAAAGAAAATATGAAGAGGGTTGGGCGCCCCTGGTGAAGACGGGTTGGCCGAGGGAGCCTGGTGGATACGTGTATGCCATTAATTTGCATCGCAATACGTGGCAACCCCATCCCCCTAGAGGGCAGGGGGGGGGGGAAGGAATAGTAAAGTAAAGAGGCGTATCCGGCCGGCGAGGTGGTTAATTAACGATGGTGATAACGATAGAGGGGGGGGGGCGAGGAGACCGATGGTTGGTGATGGTGAGGGTGGTATACAGTGGTGAAACCCCCCCCCCTCTCTCTCTCTCAAGCCATTCGTCTTGACTTAAATAAGTATATGAAAGAAAAATCCACCTTTTAACGTGTGTATATTTAAGTATCTTCGTAGTGCCGTTTGTCTCGTGTCGACTTACACGCTAGTGTGTACACCATGTACGTATCTATTCACGTGCGTACGTGATTTGTCCCGCCTGGCAGGCCTCAGACACAAGTACGTACGTACACGGGATCCCAGGAGGCTGGGTGGAACAGCGCCACTCAAACACGACACAAAGAAAAATAAAAAAGAAGTCTTTCAAGGCCAACAGCAAGACCTTAAAATACTAACGAATAGCTTCCGGCACTAAATGGGGTCAAGCAAGAAGTGAGAGAGGCGGGGAGGGAGGGTAGTGAGAGGGGAGGGAGGGAGTGAGAGGGGAGGGGGGAGTGAGAGGGAAGGGGGGAGTGAGTGAGAGAGAAGGAGGGTGAGGAAGATACATGCCCCCACAGCTGCGCCGCTGTGAGAGGGGAGCTCACAGAGGGCAACCGTAATATCTCACATCACCAGCCTGAGTCCAGAGTGCCCCGCTGAACGCCGCAGGCACAGGCGGGCTCCTTGGCAAATTCCTCGGCCGCGTGAGGCGTCGCACGTTTCCAATCCACGTTTCCAAGTGGAGGATATGAACACCTGGGTTGGGTGTAGGCCGACTGCCACGCCCAGGGTTCGAACCGGCACGGGTCCGTTCGACCCCAGGCTGGCCCGTGCTGGGTCATGGTCAGGAACGCTAACCACTACACCACGGAGGCGTGTGCGTGTGTGTGTGTGTGTGTGTGAAAGTCCTGATTCTGTGAAGGTCCTACTGCTGTTGCTGGCCGCGCCCACATATCAGCCGAGCAAGCTTTTACCCACACAGCTCCCACACCCGCTCATGACGTCACGCACCAGTCATGACGACACGGCCGGCCGGGTCGTGACGTCACACACCATTTATGAAGATAAAATGAGGCATGACGTCAGGCACCAGTCGTAACGTCACCCACCAACGGTGACGACACGAGCGAACCATGACGTCATACACCAGTTATGACGACACTAACGAGGGCGCTGTGAGACTCAACCCTTTTTTTTTTTTAATTTCACCAGAAAGAACAGTTTGTGATGTCACAAAGCACTTTCTGACACTTCCATTCACATGACAGGCCAACTGTCATGCTCTCTCACGGCTCAGACAGCCACGGCATGACATGACAATGCATGACAAGACCTCAGCCAGCAGCGCAAGGCAAGGTATTCCGGGGAGCTTTAAATGTCACACAGCTCCTGTCATGATGTTCATGACACCGCTAACATCTTGTCAGGGGATCAGAAAGCCCTTATCATGTCACCACAAAGCAGGAGTCATAGCATGACAGGCCGCCTGTCAAGGCATGACACATATCCACGAGAATGACCTCACGTCCGGAACTCCGGCCCAGTTACTGAAGGGGTCGCTATGGGCAGGTCTTCCGGTGGCTCGGAGGGCCCCTGCACCGGCTGGCACCAGGACAATAGGTGGCACCAGGACACCAGCCGGCACCAGGTTAAAAGCTGACACCAAGACACCAGCTGGCACCAGGACACCAGCTGGCACCGGGACACCAGCTGGCTCCAGGGCCCCAGATGGCACCAGGACACCAGCCGGCACCAGGACACCAGCTGGCATCAGGACACCAGTTGGCACCAGGACACCAGCTGGCACCAGGACATCGGCTGGCTCCAAGGCCCCAGATGGCACCAGGACACCAGCTGAGCCGACTCTGATCGTCTCTCACTCACCAAACACACTCACACCCCTCCCTCACCTCCTCCTCATAATCCCTCACCTCATTCATGCTCATGACACACTCAATGTAAACTCATGGCGCAGCCACGTCCCTTCCACAGCACACACTCATGGTACACTCACACCCCTTCCCTCACCACAGCCTCACCCTGCCACACTCACCGTACCAATTAAGGAGTTTACGACCCTGGTTGTGAGGCAAGTCGTTTTATGGCCCAACCCGACCACTCCAAGCAACCGCTGACACCACAGCCACCACTACCAATCTCCACCACGAAATACTCCACCACATAGCACCCACATCCATAACCATGTCACAATCACAACGCGCGTTCACAATATCATAGATTCGATGACATCACAACCATTTACAAGTATTCATTGAGAAACACGCACCTTAAACTCTACACCATCGCTTCTGCCAAGGAATCAGCACTATCATGGCGTCAGGAAGCCAACACCCCGGCCAGCCTCGCTACCACATCTCTACCACACATAAACAAAAAAAGAAAACTTGAACCACGAAGAGGACGGCAATGCAACCTGCAAGATCCACATCATAGACTCATGCCACTGCGAACTGCAACCTGTCTCCACCTATCTCCTCACCACCACCACCACCAAGCGTCCAACCACACAGCCACCGGGCTAAGAACACCGATTACTCTTGGGTACAGGAATGAGGAACAAGGGGGAGGTGGGGGAGGGGGACCCTACCTCTGCTGGCGCAGTGGGCCCGTCGGGGCAGGCAAGGGGGCTGGCACAACGGCCCCGCGGGGCGGACCGGGGCTGATATACCCGACAGGTCAGGTTATCCGGGGCACCATAAACACCTTCCCCGCCGCCCACACATCGCCACCACCCGCCATTTGCCTCCATCACGCCCCTGCCTCGTACCAGCTGCAGCCATCACACAAATTTGACCCATCAGCTAAATTCGCCCCCTTCTCCAAGCATATGCCAGCATTTCCCAGTACATACCAGTACATCTTTGGGCGTATGCTACAACATTTTCAGGCGTGTACCGACATTTCCAAGGGCATACTAACATTCCCAGGCGTATTCCAACATTTCCCAGGGTATACCTACATTCCCAAGTGCATACGAACATTTCCAAGCGTTTCCAATACGTGCCAACGTGTCGCCAGGGCTGGCGGTAGTAACCTTCGCGTAATTTGTTTTGCTTCTTGATTTCTACGAGTCATGTCAGGCGGGGGCGGGGGTTAATTCAAGACGTGATCTCGTCCAGGCTCGAGGGGCAACCCGAGTTAAATGTCCAACATCCGCAGTTGTTGATTCCTGGGTTCGAAGGAGAACGATCATCACGACGGTGATTCATGGGTAAATAATATAGCCTGAGCTGACGCAGGAAGGCTAGCGGCACCTGCCATCCGCCCTGCCAGACGCCCGCCCCTCCTACACCACACCGTACAGCCAACGACCACCAACCCTCCCTCCTCCTCCTCCTGGAGCTCACATGAGGGGACATCAGTGTGACAGATCGTCCTGAATCGTCCTCCACGAGCATTATCAATCAGCTGGCGTACCTTGCGTTTGACTCTGACATCATCTCTTGCCGCAAAGGTTCGATCGTTCCGTCTTAATCAACATCACGGGGCGAGGTCGCACACCGGTACCCAAAGCGCGTCCGAAAGAGTTGGATTTTAACCTGCATTTACGAGAGAGCATCGGCGTGCGTACCCACATCGCCCGCCAGTGGGGTCGCCATCTGGGCCAGGCGAGGAATGTCAAGTGTCTCGCAACAGCGTTCGGGGCCTGGTGCTCGGCGGCGGCGCCCTGGGGCGGGGCCGCTGCGCAATACTCCCCAGGGGGATTACACGTCGCTGACTTTCGCGGCGTCGAAGTTCTATAAAGCCTACACGGGAGTGCGGCACTCCCTCCACCACCTGCTCCTGCTGGACCCCTCACCCTCATCGTGTGTATAACGATCCGTGGTTCCTGAAGGCGTCTGCGAGGCATTCACCAGAACCCCACACCTGCCGCCTGGCTAACTTTCGGAGGGTTCTAGATTCACTTCCCCGACAGAACTGCTGCTGGGGATGCTCCGGTCAGAAGTCGCATCGAATATTCTTCCAGTAATTCCATTCATTATTCTCCATGTTCCCTAGTGGACGGGTCGGAGGTAGGCTTACGGTGTAGAAGTCCTCAGATTGGGCAACGCGAGTGATGAAACGAAACTTGACACACGGCATCCTATGTGGGTAAAGAGGTCGTGCAATCGAACCTGAGGTCAGCAGATCAAAGGCCAGTCCATCCGGGCAAATTCAAGTTTCCGAACGAACGTCAGACTTGGTCCAGTGACCCTCTGCGGGTAGTAGGTCACCTGGGTCACCGGAGTCACAAGATCAGAGGTCAAGGTATGGATCACTGGGTAGATATTGACGTCCACTTCCCTGCAGGGGGAACCGACTGATAAGGATCAGGCTTTTTAAACAAGAGTCGTCTTCTGTGGTGGGTCACAGAAGGTTCCTGTCGACTGTCGGGTCATGGAGGTCGAAGATAAGGCTCAGCAATCGTCAGTCAACAACCCGGTTTCTTAGCACTGCATCGCGAACGACCTGCAATGGTCTTGGCCCCTTGAGCACATCGATACGACCCTTGAGCACGACGGAACGACCCTTGGATACAACGACACGACCCTTTGACGCCGTCACACCCGAGGGTCGTGACGTCCTGCTCAAGGAGATAGATAACCAAGCCCCCTCCCGCCACCACAGCCGCTGGTGCCCTATACCTAACAGCCAGAACCATCGGAGTGCCTGACACAGAAGTCATACTGATGACTGAAGAAGCAGTGAAGGACCCCGGGACTTAAACCACTGCAGACTGCTCGTTTTACTCGTTACTGTGCATCAGATTAGTCACTTTAGGGATTTGTCAATAGGATTTAAAATTCCTCTTTAAGTGTGGTCATCAAGAACTTGGCCATCGGGAACTCAAACGTTTTTGCTTTTGGCGGGAAGAGCTGTTCTCTCCTGGCAATGATTTCAGTGAGCGTTCCTCTTGAACAATCAACCGTTCATGATGTATTCCCCCGTCCCGTTAACCTGTCCAGGTACGCGGGAGTTAGCCAACGCTCCTGAGACCTCCAACTACCACAGGCAGGAGGAGAAGGAGGACGGGGGGAAAGAAGAGAGAACAGCTAATATATGAAAGAAGAAAAATAGACTAAATTAAGAGGTTAATGATGACTGATGGCTGATGATGATGATGACTGATGATGATGCAGGTAACACACCAGACAGAGAATGAGGAAATTAAGAATTAAGAAAATAATAATTACACGAGAGTCGAGGATGAGGTTGGGCAAGGGACCTCCTGCCCATCACCCCGACTCGCGTGTTGCTCAACTTCTTCCCTACTACCTCCCACACACACACACCCACACACACCCCTCCATCCCACCAGCCCTCCCACAACCCTCTGGGTCTGCCCTACTCCCCTCCCTTACCCTCCACTCCCTCCTTCCCACCCTCTCGGCAAATCTTCAATCGCGTCCTATAAAAAAAATTGAGGTTAAGGGAGTCGCGTAGTTGAGATACAATCCATGTTGCAAGAGCAGCGGGGGAGTGGGGAGAGCTGGCGCAGGTGGGGTGGGGAGGGAAGGTGTAGATGGGGAGGGGAGGGGTGGAGTGGTGGGTATCCTGTGGAGGGAGGGAAGAAATATGCCTGGAGGGAAGGAGCAAGTGTGGTGTGTCGAGATGGAAGGGAGGACGAAGAAGCGAGGATGAGGGGGTAGATGGAGAAGGGGAGAAGACAGATGGAGGGAGGTGGGGAGTACACGCAGTGGGATGGAGGACGTGGTGGGTCACAGATTCAGAATCACGTACGATACTCGTGTTGTTAAAAATGGTTCTTCGGTGCGTTTGTCGATCGCTTATTCCTGGCTCCATGAAGGCTAAAATCGGGTCACTACCCAAAGGTGTGTGTTTAGCTCCACACCCGTGCCACACGTGCTAGAGCAGGGCACCGGACGGGGCCGCGTGACGTCGCGTGAACACAGAGTAGGGACCCGCACGACATGCTCCTTCCAACTTCAGTGCATCCGCCCGCGGCTCACCACGCCCACCGCCGCCTCCATTATGGGAGTGGGGGGGGGGACGACACGTGTGTGTGTGGGTGTGTGGGGGGGGGGGGGGGGTAGAGTAGGGCATGGGTGAGGTGGGGAGAGCAGGGCGTGGACAAGGCTGGCGGTGAGCCTGTGGACAGGACGGCAGAGGAAGTGCACATCATAATCCCTCAAAGTCCCTCGTCTTTAAACCTCTAGATTTACACTTAATCTCCCAGGTAGTCTGCCACGTCCATCTCCCGGACGATCCTCACCTGCGCAACCGCAGGGCCACCGTCGGAAGCAACATCTACGGCGTCTCCTCCTTCGCCTCAACCAAATCATCGCTTCTCATTCATCAAGTCTGACTCGTCACCGTAAGTGATCTTTAATCTCTCTATAAGCCAGACCGGCTGGCCAGCTGAGCCTCATATACGGGATCAGCCTTGCCACTGAAGCTTCAAGGTGTGGGTTCGAGTCTCACGCCTGTGAACCCTCGGAGCCTGAACGTCACGTCTAAACTAACCCTCTCTTAGGGGACTAAATCCTTTACCAATGTAACATGTAAACCAATCCTGCTTTAGAGGGATCCGTTCATTCAGCACACACATGAGAAGATAAATGGCATGTGTGTCCAGGCGACGCATGCATCGACACTGCTGCGAACCGCCCACACAACAATGAGTAACAAATGCGCAAATAAGACATCACCATACGCAAAAAATCACCCTCTAAACTGGGCTATTCAGGATGCCTCCTTCTCCCCTCCCCTCCGACACACACACACACACACACGGCATGGAGGAGGTCGTGTGTAATGTTGAATGATGAGGCTGTGTGTGCCTGATCCACAGCAATTGGTATGTAGACTGGAGTGGTAGTGATGATGATATATAGTTTGATATATAAACAGATAGACAGACATATAGATAGACAGACAGACAGATAGATAGACAGACAGATAGACAGATAAACACTGACAGATAGATATGTTGATACAGACGGATAGACTGATTCAGACAGTCGTAAATGTAGACAGGGAGACAGGCAGACATACACAGATAGATACGGACAGACAGAGGGATAGGTAAAATAGACCGATAGACAGACAGACAGATAAAGATAAGCAGACAGACAGATAGTACCGAAAAACAGCGGCATTTCGGTCTGTCCAGATGCTGATGATCGCTGGGGATCAGAGGGGCTGCAGAGCCGGATGTCTCAGGTTACGAGATGCAAAAGACAGCCATATACACAGGCTGGACCATCGACCATGATGCCGTGTAAACATTCTCGGTATACGTAACCAGACTGGTCACAATGCACGACACATTCCCCTACCATGATCTGTCCACGGTGTTCAACTGTATGGGTTAAACTGTATATATAATTTGCATATATAACCTATGTATATACACTTTACGTGTAACCTTAGCTGGAGACAGGATAGCAGAGCAGAAAGTACCTATCCACCCACCACTACAGATGAATACAAGATGTCCATGTTGAATGGAAGGACTTCTGCCTATCCACTAATATGCAAGGAGTCCATGTAGGAAAGCAGAAGGGCCCCCTTCTCACCCACCACTATATATGGAGGCGGACGGTAGACCAGATGGCTCCTTCCTCCCCAACCGCCACTCCCTCCAGAACATCAGTCGACAGATATACAGCGAAGACTAAACATCGTTTAGTATAGACACGATACACTGACACGGCTATTTTGTGGGAGGGGAGGACGTATGGCAGAAGTCTGGAGGAGGGAGTACAACGGTACATGGCTCTCGAGGAAGGTCGAGGAGCTTGCGACACCTGCAGGCGACACAGCAGCAGGGGGAAAGCCAAGGAGGATGAGAGCCCTCGGGGGTCAAGGCGTCTCAGGACTGCTGGGAGGCAGGGAGTCAGGGTTCAGGGGCCAGGAACCTGGCTTTAGTATGGGGGGAAAAAATGCCTGAATCTCAGAGTGGTGGTTCTTGTGTAAACACCTCAGCACGCGCTCTCCCCCGGGACGAGCCAATACAAAGCTTTAATTCATCAAGCTTCCCTCGGGAATTACAAACACGTCATAAACACTTTGTACACACCGCCTGGCCGCGCCCCCCTCCAGTGTATACGACACATGGTTTTAAATAACCCTCTGGCAGCCTGCGGAAATGCTTGGAATGTCGAGCTAATAATAAAAACGTCTCGCGAAATAAGAGAAAGGTAAAATATTCACACGGGCGTGTTCATCACCCCGACCCCCACAGTGACTCAAGCGTTCGAGGGGGAGGGAAGTGGGGAGCGTTTGCGTGCGTGTGTGGTGGGTGCGTATGACTGCGTGAGCGGTCCGCGTATATAAATAATTCTGCATGAGTGGCCCATATAAACAACGCTGCCGGGGCGGTCCACATTTAAATGACACTACAGGTGGGCGGCCCACATGCGTACATAACACTACAGATGAGTGGCACACATATAAATAATCCTACATGAGTGGCATACATATAAACATGACATGCGGGGCAGAATGACAGCCAAAACAGCAGGCGTGTGTCAATCTGCGCCGGGCATGTGTTGCTCACTGAGCCGTGCGACACACTTCGAGTTGCTGCCTGACAATACCAAGACAGTACCAGGGACCAGACGACGTCAGGACGCGCCAGGAATAAAAAAACACGACCTATACCAGACACATGAAGTACAGACAACAGGCAAGGGACAGACAGAAAAACATGGGCAGCACAGACTTTGAGATAAAGGACACGATGCAGCAGACATCAAGAACCTCCCGAAGCTTTGATGCTTTCCCAGCCGACTCACCCAGGGAGTCACGTCCAGATATGGAGGGACAACAGTCAACCAACGAAGACAAGAAGTCCTTGAAATGCAGACGTACAAGACAGGTAGGGTATAAAGATGCCAGAAAGACAAGTATCTATCATACGTACAACATACAAAAGAGAAAACAGTAATGACAAGCCAAACTGAACTACTGAGACACGTGGGTTCCACAGGTCCCCTGACGAAACACGCTTGGACACCACAGTGAAGCAGGCGAGTCAACCCTGAGGCAACAGACACAGACAGATGATGCAAACACCGTCCACAATAACCATGTCACGAAGTACACAGATATCGGGACACAGCAAAGAGATACCCCAACGAAACAGACACAGATATCCCTGTGTATTCCACAACAATCCCCAGACGCGACGGTTACTACCGCACAGACACAGCAGACCCAGCTGAGGCCAGAAGAAACAGACGCACTCAAGACACGAGGACCGACTGACAACGGGCAGCTGTAACGGAAACTCAAGCCGCCCGAAGTAACGATACTCCGTTCATCCAAACACATACATCTAGATGTGAACAGACAGCACTGTAGTCTCCTCCTCACACCACTGTGTCCACCCCCACCCCAACACTCCATCCCCTCTTAACAGACACCACTTCTGTCTCTCCCTCAGAACAATGAGACGAAAAGAAAAAAACAAAGGATGAAAAAGGACTTGGGCGACACTTAGCGACGAGTGAGTAGCAGACAAATGGGCCGTGAGGAGGGCTCAGCTGCCGGCCGGCAGGCGGCGGCGGCCTACTTGAAGCCCCTCCCTCACTGGGGTGAGGAGGCACACAGTACATCACCTCCCGCCTTTACGGCGAACAATAACTCGATCCACGGAGGTCTTCCTGTTACTCAGGAGCCCCTTGATGTAAGGAACTGTTGCCAATTATTATCATATAAAAAAAATATAAATTATCTCTTTAAAAATCAAAAGAGACGTTGACTAAAGAGGTAGGTATAGAGTCGTTGGGGCGCTAGGGTTAGTATGTTATCCTCCCCCGTTCCGCTATATGTGTGTGTGTGTGTGTATGTGTGGGTGGGAGGGCCGGGGGGGGGGATCTTAGTCTTGGCGAGACAAACTCTGTCTCGGACCTGTGATTCCTACCGTG
>JAUUDW010640359.1:0-10948 GCA_032361385.1 Panulirus guttatus
GAAAAACAGATACTGTGCAGAATATGGGAATTGTGTAGGGTGTGAAGAAAGCATTAGAGAAACGCACTGCAGAATGAAAAATACGAGGATGAAGTGGGATGTAAAGAAAGCTTTAGAGAGACGAAGTACCCAATGTAAATATGAGAATGGAGTGAGGTATGAGGAAAGCAAAAAGACTCTGAATGCATGACACTTAAGATGGTATAGCATGCAGGAGTGGCAACTGATATGTAGACTGAAGGTAAATATAGCTATACACCGAAGTTACGCAAAATAGCTAAAGGTAAATGAAAAAAGTAGACCGCTTAAGAGTTGGACAGATGCGGTGATTCCAGAGTGTAGAGACTCATCAGCTGAGAATGTCAGGAGCCATTGTTTTGGTCGGGTGTAAAGGTGGAATTGTGAATGGAGACGTTAGTCTCACGTGAATTTATTAAACAAAGTGAAAAATTAAGACGTGCTGTTTCTTGGTATGGAAACCATTAACACATTGGACATTGGTTCAGCTTGAAATCAGAAGCTGTATGGATGTTTATTCCACTTGTAATCACCCGAAGACCTCTCTCTAAAAGGGTGCTGGTGTTACCCAAGACTCTTTTACCAGGGACTTCGGCAGCTCCAAGGCTGTGCTACACTCATTAGCAGGGACATGACAGACTCCTTTGGAGCGAGGAGTTCTTTGACTAAACTGTTCTCTGTTTCGTTGAGTGATGATGATCCAGCCTCGCCAAAGGCGACTTTTCACTTGCGCTGTAACCTAAAGCTGCCGGAGTCTGGTACCATCAGCGGTATACGCACACACACACACACACACACACACACACACACACACACGAAACGTACAAAATCATTTTCCCAGGAAGAGTATTTTCCGAGTTCAATTAATGTGATCACAGAGACTTATTAGATTTCGCTCATTATTTTCTCCTCCTTCCCCAGCCTCCACCCTTGCACCTCGGGATATTTTTTCGCAAGGATCAAACGTTCTGAAAGTCTTTAAGTAATTGCCAAAATTATCATCTAAAGAAAGCGACTGAATCAGCACCTGAGCAGGGGAATCTTTGATCCTCTGTTTTCCAGGTTACATTCCTGATGAAAAATGACATGGCGAGGATGGTCAATTTTTGCATCCCATTCAGTTTCCCTGCGGGATATCACGTTCTTCAAATAATTTTTTTTTTCCTTTTATAAATTTTGAGAGATTTGCGAATATTCAGAGAGAGTAAAGTCCTTATTATCTCCAAGCCTTGATTTTTTTTTCCTTGTTCCTTTGTAAGTGAGGTGTGTGAGCAGTGTCGAAGGAAATGGTTTGGATTCCAGTCGCTTATTGACGGTCCAGGGGTCCCTTTTGGAACCCCTCCCTCGTTGAAGGAGTATTCATACCAAATCACAAATAGTTAGAGAAGTGTTTCCGTACATTTAGAGTAAAAAGGGTGAGCGATGCCTGTTTATCAGGTGTGAGGGCAATGTATTGATTGGTGATCACTATAATGGACAATAACAGGTATTGATGATATAGTTGATAACATTTTCGATGGCGGAATTTAACATGGGGTTGATGAATGGGCATTAATATGTGTTGATGGGTATAAGCAGATGTTGATGATGATGATGGGTATTAACTGATGGTGATAATGGTTAATAACGTGTTTATAGTGGGTAATATCAGGTGTTGATGATAAGTAATACCAAGTGTTTATGATGAGTAATTACAGATGATATTGATGAGTGATAACATGCATTGATGATGGCTTATATCAAGTACTGATGATGTTTTATAAAAGGCGTTGATGATAGATAATGGTAGGAACTGATGATGGGTATTAGCAAGTGCTGACAATGGGCAGTGACATGTTTTCAGGAATGATAACATAAGGGTTGGTAATGGGTAAATAGAAAATGTTCATGAAAGGTATTAATGGACGTTGATAACCGATTGAATTTAATGTTGATGATGGGTAATAATAGGAGTTTACTCACCACGATAACATCCCTCCTCCTTTTCATACCCGTGACTTAACTTCGCTGATACCGAGGCCTTCCTCATTAATCCAGTCTTCTGTTGATCACATGTAACAGATCTATAAGGAATAAACTGTTGGGTTGACTACTATAAGTTTTCATTTCCATAGGAAATTTACTCGTTATAATCTCTTAATACGTTGTAAATGTTCGTCGAGGATGTCCTCCAACTTGTATTTTGCATCCGCTTCTGTGAAATTTCGCTGTCAGTATATTTTCTCAATAATTATTTCAATGGAACTGTCACCCTATATGCCGGGGAGAGTGACGGATGAGGAGGAACCTTCTCCTTCACCATCTTGTCTCTTTTTTGCTAGACAGTAAACCAATAGGTCTTCTGTTACCTGGCTTTGGCATGCAGTACCCTCATATACCGGAGTCTTCACCTGCCTGGTTTTGCTTCCTATCCACGTGCTACCGTCCCAAACATTGAGAACTGCGTATACTTTGATGAGAAATTTGTGTTTGCCGGAGAGACAAAGCTATCAGACTCATTTTGATCTTAATGAATTTTTTACATGGTCAACATGACAGAATTTAACTTGAGTGCTTTCATGAGCGAGACTTAATCTTTTGAAGATGAGAAGAACGTTTTCATTCCAGGAAATCGTATCAGAGAGATGAATTGTGCAGTACTTTCATAAATAACTTTGATAATTCATTCTAACTTTCATTTAGTTGGCACGGTACGCTCTGTAACTTAATAAAACATTTTCCGACTGAAGAAGCTAACTGAAACTTTCTCTAACCAGAGAAATCAAGTGAAACTCTTCCCTTATCCTAAGAATTAACTCGATTATTCATCGTCACAGAAACTAAGCTGATCTGTTTCTGTAACCACAAAAACTCTACAAAATTTCTCTGAATTGTTTCTACAACCATAGAAAATAACTAGCTGGCGCTGTTTTCGCAACCATTGAAATTAGCTGGAACTTTTCTTAACCGTAAACGTTAATATATGCTATTTCTTCCTACCAAAACAAACTAACAAGCGGTTCCTCCAGTTGTAGAGACCGAAATCATTTTTACAGCCATAAATACTCACCGGCTTTATTTCTTCAACGATAGAAACAAAGTTGCGTAAGTTTGCTAAATCTGAAAACTGATTGCCACTGTTTTTCCAACTATAAAGTCTGCTCTAAACTGTTTCTCATGGTATGATATCTGATTAGAGTTTCTATGTAACAATATAAATGATTAGAAGTTTTTCCAACTTCAGTGGCTAATAAGAATTGTTTTTACTTTTCTTTTTCCATAGAAATTAACTATCTTATTCTCCTTTCATAAAAGCTAACTGGAACGGCATTTTTAAGTTAGAAACCAACTGGATTTTTTCCCCAGACCCAGAAAACATTATTGTACGAAAGTGAAAGTAATTCATGGGTCTTTCGCACCCATAATGTATATTTTCAGCACAAAGAATTTACTAACGGGATTTATAGAGCGAAAAAAAAAGTGGAGTCATAAGGCCACATTTTCAAAAAAGATTTGGGTTTTATTTGAAAATCTATTTAGATAATATTCTTGGATTGATGTGCTCAGTGCTTCAGTAATTACTCGAAACGAATACGAGAGTCAAAGAATCTTTCAGTGAGTTTAGGGTGTTACATGTATCCTGAGACCTTGTGAATTTTTATTTAAATGCAATAGATATAAAAGCACGATATTTTCCAACCACTGTGTGCAATAGACAGTTCAGCAATTCAAAAACGATGACTGGAGATATTTATTGTTTAAATATTATATCTAAAAGTGATTTTTCACATGAAAAATCACTCGTAGGGAGTATTGTTGCAGTGTACGAAATTCAGGATTTCAGAGTCTGAAACTAAACCCTGAATTGGGATGAAGTGAAACGTGAGGATAACAGAAACTAAGGTTTAAGATTATCCAGCTCTTTGAATCAGCGTCGCGGAACGTTTAACTTACGTACATTATTACTACAAACTTCGGAAATATCCACCCCATACTCTCTCTACAACCATCTCTGGCAACTTGTGTAAGTCACACACGTCAACTTAAGTTTGTACGGTATATATAAACAGATCATCCTCTCTGAACTAACTAAAGCAAGTTTCAAAGTCGTATGGAACCACGTTGAGGAAGTTGTGTGTCACTGGCAACCGTCCGAAGTAACTCTGGAGATTATACTGTTCATGTATTTCCCACGACCGTCTTCAGCCTGTCTCATCGACCATTTGTTGTCGAGACTCTGTTGTAACCACTGGGAACTATACGAATTCTTCGTCATGAAGTCTAGAAGTTCTGTCTTCGAGTTTCCAGCGGTTTCATGAAGGGTATAGTTTCTTATCTCTTGACACTTTTACGATGCAATGTTTCCAGGTGCTCTAAGTCCGCTGCACAAGACGGGGTTACTGCTAAGTGAATTTTCTGGTATTGTATGATTGTGTATTTCTATTATGTGCACATCTAATAACTCTATAATTTGATTACGTTGGCTTTGCAGCGAAGGAACTTTTCAGATTCAACAGCATTACTGTACTGGTGTCATCCACACAGCCTATTCGCCAGATTCCATGATGTCTCAAAGTACATTTCAGAGAGCATTTGCACGATGACACAGACGAATCTAGAACAGTGTATCTTCATCCTTTATAAATGCATATTACGTATATTCATTGCCTGATATGATTATCATAAAAATCTATGTTTCTACCAGTGCCTTGATCTGGTCGCTACCATTAACAGAGGCACAGTGTATTCTGGTGTATACAACAGAAGATAAGAGTTGCAGCAGCGACGACACCTTCATGTCATCAAGGTCTCCTGCAGACTCCCCTTCATCCCTCACTAGCATAAGGAGAACTGCAAGAAGACTCACTGTAAGAGGAAATTGGAGAAGAAGGGGGAATAACAGACAATAAACTGAACACAAGATTTCGCCTGAGAAAATGGACTGTAAAAGATGAGAAGGCAGTGGAAGGAGAGGAAGATGATGTAAAAGGGAAGGAGTTGTGCGGAAGAGAATTTTCGACTATCAGTAAGAAGTCTTTCATAAATTCTGGAAGCGGATGGAAAAGTAGAGGAGGAGGAGGAGGAGGAGGTGATGGCAGAGATGTGGAAAAGGACTTTTTCTCTACCAGAAAATAATCATGTAGAAAGTGGGTGGGAGCGAGCCTCGGTGAAGGATGTAGCTATAGGAACCGAGACGAAAAACAAGAAGCAGAGAAAGAACAATAAATGAAAATCCAATAGATAATCCAACAGAATGAAAAGGAAGACGAAAAGGAAGACTAGGGATGACGAGGAAGTGCCTTTAATGATTTAGTCTACCACATGACACTTATCCTGAGACTGATCAGGCCCAGCACCTTGCGTGGACAGAACCGCGTTAAGTACGTGCCCACATCAACCCGTGGGTGTGTTACTCTTAGAGTTACTCAAGACTGCCGGAGGCTGGTTAGCCAAACTATGGCTATAACGAACTTCGGTTTAGCTTCGACACGGTTCATCATGCCGTATTAGTCATGCACTTAACCTTAATCTTCACCATCCTTAATCTACATAACGACAAACTTGCTTATCAAGATCATTGATACTACCCTTCCCACCTTCCATATCATCCCCTTAAATCTCTCTCCTTCGTAGTCGCTCTCTTTATCTCTCTCCCCATCGTCTTAGTAACATTGGTGAAACTTAGCGGGTGGTGGTAGAGAGTCTGTGGGCGTCCAGGACCCCGCCCGAGATAGCCAGATATTAGATCGTAGCTTGTGCTTAGTGCCCATGGCTGGGGCAGCAACAAGGATGGATACAAGGCCTCGCAGGACCCAGACATCTCGTGGGATTCTTCAGTAAGAGTAGCATGGTATTTATTCTTCGTGATGCGTTTCACAAACGCACACTATCGAAGGAACCTCACTAGTTTCATTGGGAGTAATTCCTTCGAATTCCTCAGGATTGACTTCTTAAAGTTCATTTGAATCCCAGGGTAAACAATGTTGTAACCGTTGAAAATATCGACTTCATTATTGCAGAAATCAAAGATAAGCTTTGTAAGCAAATAATAATAGGATTAGTTCATAGGCCTCCGCACCGACACCAGACGTAGACGTAAGTATTAAGATCAGTTAGCAGAAACTAATATCATCATAGGAGACTTTAACCTACCGGTATCTAAGTGGGGGAATCCCTTTCCGATAGCTCCGGGCATGGAGTCTATCACTTTGCTTGATAGTGACCTAATCTAATTTGTCGAGAAACCTACTCGCGACGAGAATACATTATATGTAGTTTTAACTGAGAACGAGGATTCCGTTAATAATGTTGAAGTTGGAGAAAGTTTGATACAAGTGATCACCGCCATTTTCAATGTTACTTGCTACAGGAAAATTTCAGACGAATGGAGGAAGTTTGCAAGTTTGCCAGTGTAACACCGGTATTCACAAAAGATAATAAATCACTATCCGGAAAGTATCGTCCAAATAGCTTAACGTCTGTGGTTGGAAAACTTAAAGAAACCATCATTCAAGATAGAATTGTAAACCATTTAGAGGACCGCCACTAGATAAACGATTCTCAGCAGAGTTTTCGTCGAAATCGCTCATGTTTAACATCGGATGATGTTATCTATCTATCATTCAATAAGGTTCCGCATCAGATGTTACTTGCAAAACTTAAGTCACATGGCATTGATGGGGATGTGCTTCAGTGGATAGGAAATAGGTTGGCAGGCCGTAAACAGAGTTGTGATTAATGGTCAAGCCTTAGAATTGATAGAAGTAACATGTGGAGTGCCACAAGGATCAGTTTTGGGACCGGTTCTCTTTCCCATATATATTAATGATATTGGTAATGGGTTGCCTTACAAGATATCAAAATTCACTGGTGATACAAAACTGGCAAATATATCAACAAATGAACGTGAGCATCAGCAACCTCAAACTGATATAGACAAACTGATGAAATGGGCTCATGGGTGGCAAGTTAATTACACATTGGCAGTAAAAACGTAAAGGAAAGCAACAATATGAATTCTGTTGAGCTACAAAAGGTAAATGAGGAAAAGGACTTGGGCATAATAATCTCTGGTGACCTTAAACCATGTAAGCAGTACACAAAAGCAGTGAAAATTGCTAACAAAATTCTTGAATACATAGTTAGGGCCTTTGAATTAAAGTCCAGGAGAATAATCCTTTCTCTGTGCAATTCATTGGTTCGTCCACGTCTTGATTATTGTGTTCAGGTCTGGTCACCTACCTGAAAAAAGACGGAGAATGGAGATAGTGCAGCGCCAAGCAACCAAAATTATTCCCGAGCTGAGAGACAAAACTTAAGAGAGCCAATTAAACGACTTGAATATATTTAGCTTATAAAAGATAAGGTTGAGAAGTGATTTAATACAAGTATTGAAAATTATCAAAGGCTTTGATAGTGTTGATCAATCAAGCTACTTAAGACTTGATTTTCTGATCTCATTCGTACGTATGGATAAACATTCGTTGGCAAACGTTTTACCTCGAATGAGGCGGAGACTTTTTCTTCTATAGAATTGTTTGCACATGGAATGATTTGCCAATTAGAGTGGTTGCAAGCGGTAATATAGATGCCTTTAAGACTAGACTTGATAAATACTTCGCTTCAAGTCCACACTTGCATCGTTTGCGTCTCTCTAGTCAAACTGACAATTTGTAGGTTATTCTCTTTGGATTTTCTGTATGCCTTCTAACTTGTGCCGCACTAACCTATAAGTCTGATATCCTCCACTATCAAAATCAGTCTCTAAGGACCTAGTGGTCTGTTTCTGTTTGAATTCCTTTGTAATTTTTGTTTTGTTTTGAGGCACACTGGTAGTTCTTGGTCATTTTCTGAATTCCTTTGGAATTTATAGTACTCCTTGAAGTCTGGTAGAAGTCCTTCTCAAGTTTTCAAGGAAATTCTACTAGTCACTTCTAACCCTCTACATGACTAGAGAATTTGTTGATGCTCTCATGGTGGTCTCTTGGCCTCAAAGGGATCTATTTCATTTCCATCATCATCTAACCTTATCTACCAATCCTTGTAGTACCCAGGGTCTCGGCGAATTCTTATAGGTTTATTGGGACATCTAAACAATTATTCAGGATTTTCTTTGTTGCGAGACTTCTGAACCCGTGCTCGTATGTGCTGCAATATTGGGGATATACGGACAGCGTCACCAGGCAAAACAGATGAACAGATGGAAGACCGTTTTTGCTTGACTGATTTCTCCAGTTGTGGCGAATTTAGGCCTCTAACCTTCCAATGTAACTCAGCTCTCTTAATATTGGTACATTCTTTGCTGCCCTCCTCTGAACCTTCTCTCTTTGCTCTTTCTGCTTCTGTCGGTTTGGTGACCAACTTATGTATGATGTGAACAAGATGCTGATTATTTCTTTATCCATGAATTAGAATGCAGTTCAAATTTTTGCCAGCAGAAAGTTAATCCCCTTAACTCTCATATCCTGCTAGATGATGAAAATATCGAGGCTTTCTTTCCCTGTGACCCATTCTCATTACTTTACGTTTACTTAGGTAAATGTATTTACGAATTTGTGTGTGTGTGTGTGTGTGTGTGTGTGTGTGTGTGTGTGTTTATCTTCATTTTCTCTCTCGGTATTATCACAGAAGGAACGTTATTTGTCATTTCTTCGACATACATCCTTTACTTACAGTCTATGTAGTTTTATTTTTTTCGGGAAGGCGAGTAAATTTCGCCGCACTTGGCGACACTTGGCCTGAGTACCGCCATCACACGGCAAGAGTGCGCCATAACACGCCATCATCGCGCCCCGACACGACACTGGTGCTGGCGTTATCATCCCGTCGGGCGCTTTACTGCCCGGGTATTGGCCACCTCTCACCTTCCACCACACACTCCCTCCCGGGCTCTTTAGCCCCACTCACTTCCCGCCCCTCTCCTTCTCCCTCTCACTTTCTCCCTCCCGCCTCCTTTGCACTTTCGCCCGCCCCTTTCACTTTTCCTCTCACTCCTACATCCCCATGTCCCTCTCAATTCTCCCCTTTCTTTCCTCTGTGACCGTTATTACAGCATATTACTGGCGCACTTGAGGAGTACTGCTTCGTTGGTGCTAACGGTAGTTGTTCCTGATGGCCAGGTTTATAGCTGCTACTCTGATGTTTAGCTGGTTCTAATGTCTGGACTGATATTGAGCTGGTTCTTATGTTTAGCTGATGCTTTTGCTTTAATGGTTTAGCTGATGCTGATATTTAGTTGTTGTTGAAGCTTAGTTTAAGGAGATTCCAGCTGATCCTCTTATTTTTCATATTATACTGATATTTACCTTATGTTGAAGCTTATCTGATGCTGGTGTTCATGCTTAGCTAATGCTTATGCTTATATGGTGTTCGCTAATTTTTTTTTGCTAAAGTTTTCGTGATCATTAACATTGACCTACATTTGTATGAGTCTCTATCACCATGCAATAATATTATCAGATGCTTACTTCTTAGAATGTATGAATATTTCCTACTCTATTCACGATTATAATGTTTTGCTTTTGATTTCACAGCATCTTACCATATACACGAGTGCATTGGACAAGACAGATTACAGGAAACCTGGTAGCGTATGATGAAGTTGTATATCTGTTGGAGCACAGTAATAACATCCACCATTCTTAATTTATGTATATAGAGACAGGATGATATATATCAGAGAGATAGTAAAGAAGAAAGGCAGTGGCACAAGCGAACAGATCTCTCTCCATCACCGTCTTTCAAACCCCATGACGGGGCATACTGTATATCAAAGTTGGTTGGCTGGTTGTTTGTACTTTAGTCCTATCAACCGCCTGGGTCATGAAGAGCGTCAAATCAAGCTACATCCACCATCCGAAAATTCCTTAATACCTTCTTCAAGTTTTAATGATAATTGGAAGACCATATACACACACTATGCATATGGCTCCTTTATATATCAAGTCTTTCCCTTGATTGTCAGATCTCTTCTCTTTAGGTGCGAGTTAGTGGTTTATGTATGGATATTTGAGGAGTAAACAAAATGTTGCACTTCCTTATGGCGAATATACTGTTTGTTGTATGGCATATAAAATGTCCCTCCGTGTTTTTACGGCAGATAAACAGTTTCTGTTTGTCTTTACGACAAAGGAATTACTTTGGTGTGTCCGTCTGGCAAATTAATTGTTTTTATCTGGTACTTTGGTTGAGTAGTGGAAGCAGAACCAACTGTCACTCTTCACTTGTTTCTCTTCCCTTCAGTTTTCCAACGTTGACATGGGTTTCCCACTAATTTTGTGATCTTGTAACACAGCAGCTTACCAGTGTTGTATTTCTGAGACACAGCAACTTATCAGTGTTGTGGTCTGACAACACAACATCGTGATCTCATGACATGGGATCCCACTCGTGTTGATTTTTTTCTGACATATCAGCCTACAAGTGTTGTGGTCTTATGACACAGCCAACCAACTAGTGTTGTAGCCAAATAGTAACCCTTCAGTGTTGCAGTGTTACGTACAAGAACGCACCAATATTGTGGGCCAATGATAGGGCAGCCTTGAAATGCTGTGTGCTTATAATACAACAGACCATTGCTTATGAACCAAAGCACACTAAAGCATCCACTGTTATGAGGTGAAGCTACGACAAGCTCCGCAGTGCTGTGGGCTAAGTACACACCAACCCACTGACCCCAGACAAATGTGTTTCATGTAATCACAAAGAATCTGTGTAAACATCGACAGGGATCCACATGTTAATGGGACATACTTTTGTTATATGATATATTCTCGTTAATGTGATATGTTCTCGTTATTGTGATATACTCTCGTTAATGGAACATACTTTCGTTAGGTGAAATGCTTCCGTCAGTGTGACATTCTCGTTGAGTGTGACATACTCTCGTTAATATGGAATGCTTGCACTCATGTGACCTGATCTGGTTAATGTGAAAATATCGTATATCGGC
>JAUUDW010640370.1:0-10947 GCA_032361385.1 Panulirus guttatus
GCAAGGATTCGAACCCGGACCTCTTGTATGATAGCTCGGCTACGATCGCCCCTAATAAGGAAAAGACTATTCGATTACTACTAATCGAATACCCTTCGTCTTACATCCATGAGTAATGGGGGTCTAGACCGGTCAAATCTCAACAGGCTTACATAACCAGTAGTCTGCAGTTTTACAGAATCTACTGTCACAACGTGGAGGTATATGTGACAGTAAGTACTGCAAAATTGCTAGCTACTGGTTATGTGAGGCTGATGCGAATCTCAACCTCCTGCATGTTCAGGTCCCGGTAACTCGAGGCCTCTTTCTCTCCATCCTCCCATCTTCATCTTGGTCTCTCCTTTCCCCTAGATCCCTCCAATTCTGATAGGTATAATCTCCCAGACAGTATCTATTTGCTCTTCCTCTCCGTATGTCCATGCTATTTCAGTACACCCTCTTTAGCTCTCAATCGTACTTCACTTCTCTCTGACGCTGTCCTTCCTCACACCACTTATTGTCCTAGGGCACTTCTTTACTGTCGGGACCATCAAACATATCCACATTTGCCCTTACAGATAGTGTCCTCTTCTACTACACTCTCGCGAGTACACCCACTGCCTTCGGCCTCTCACCCAACCGTCCATCCATCCTTTAGATCCCAAAGGTGCGTCCACTGCTATATCCACTCCCAGGTATCTGAAACAATCCACTTACTCCAGGTTTTTACTTATTCGGACAAGCTCAAACCAATTTGTGTCTCCCTCCCACCCCCCACTCAACCTGCTTCATGACCTTAAATTTATTCGCATTAACTCACACCTTGCTCCTTCTACAATTCCCCCAGTCTCACACACCAGCTTCGGCAGTTTCTCACTCGATTCTGCCGATAGAGGTGTATGCAAGCACCAACTGACTCGCACCCCAGCTCTTTCCATCCCACTTCGCTAAAACGCTCTCATTTACCTCCGTCACTATTCCATCCATAGATAAGCTAAATAATAATGGTGACATCACACATCATTGACGCGGATCCATTTTCACTTGGAACTAAAAACCTTCTTTCATTCCTATTCTCACATACGCCTTACTCTTCCGGCAAAACTCCTTCATTGCTTCTGGCAGCTTCCCTCCCATATACTAGTAGTACCTTCCATAAACCCTCTCAGCCATCTTATCATACGCTTTCTCTCGCTCAGTGAATTACCCACAAGTCTCTCCCTCCAAATATTACTCATACATTTTTTTCGACACCGACACTTAGTCCCCACATCCTTTTCCACTCTTGAAGCCACATTGCTCTTCCCCATTGTGATGTTCTGTGTACGACACCATCCTTGCAATCCACTCTCTCATACAACTTACCGTGTATAATCAAGACAATTATACCTCAGTAATTTACATTTGTTCCACTTGCCTTTACATAATGGCACAAAGGCATTCTGCAATTTTTCATGCACCTCACAAATGATCATCCTTAAGCTGAATATCCTGACTAATCAATCAGCAACAAGCGACCCCAGCTTTCTTGAGAAATTTAACTGCAGTCCCGATGTACTCCAGCCACTTTGCCACTCTCTCATCTTATGCAAGGCTTTCACCACCTCTCTTTTACCAAATCATTTACCATGACTCTCTCACTCTACATATATCCCTTCCCAAATACCCAACATTAACCACCCTAACATTCAATACATTTGACTCTCCTTCAAAATACTAACTCCGGCTCCTCAGTACTTATGCTTTGCCTATTACAACCTCCCCATCTCTTCTCGTCACACTGTTCACCTCCATCCGAAACACTTCCTTTTTCTTCTTAAAGTTTCCCAATACTCCCTCACTCTGCCTCTCACTTGCCCTCTTTTTCAGCTCCTGCACTTTCTCATGTCTTGTATGGATGCGAGGCGTGGGCCTTAGATGATGAAACTGCGGAAGAGGGTGGATATGCTGGAAGTGAAGTGCTTGAGAATAATATGTGGTTTTAAAAGGGTTGATTATCTAAGAAACGACAGGGTAAGAGAGAGGTGCGGTAATAAGACGAATATGTATAACACAGGTAAAGAAGGTGTGCTGAAATAGGTTGGGCATATGGAGAGGATGAGCGAGGACAAGCCAAGAGGGATATAAGTGTCGGAGAAACAAGGAGAAAGAGAAAAACGAGATGATGAAAGGATGGAGTGGAAGTTACTTCCAGTCCTCGGAGCCTGAACTTGCAAGAGGGTGTGAGACGTGCACGGGATAGAGGGAAATGGAACGATGTGATATATAAAGAACAGAAATGGAACTGAAGCTGAAAAGACCAATAAATGAAAAAAGGAGGAAAGTTTATAGTGGAACTACTTATGCCACACCCTGCCGTCGAGGGCCACGAAGAGAAGTTTCACCCAATTTCCTGAGACAGGAGAATAAAAGGTGATCCACGTAAGAAGAGAAATCATCATATCCGATCTGTATTTGTGATAGGGAAGGTGATGGCATTGGAAGCATTTGAGGAAAAGAGAATAGCGGGGAGTTTCAAAGGCTTCGGAGACAATGAAGGTGAGAGGAATAGTGTAATACTGGAAGGGTTAGAGCGGTCTCCTTTCTTAGGAGTGGGCTGCACCATGGCATGATTCCGAGAAGAACAAAGAATTTGTGTTTATAGAAAGAGACAAAACAGGCAAGCAAAGGATCGGATCCTGCTCAGAGGCACGAGCCTTTGGAATAGAAGGTATGCCACCTGGGCTATACACCTTGTCAAGCTGCAGGTGGTAAAGTTTTCTGAAGATCCTGCGTGAAGAAGAAATGAGATGTCTTTTCTTCAGTGGGAAGAGATAGGGGCAGAAGATTAGATGTACGATCATTCAGAGGCTTTCCAGTTCATGCATAGCTGAAGGTGAGGTGCCTGAGGACTGGCAGAATGCCTGTAGAGTGACATTTTATTAAGTAAAGGAAAACAAAACTGAATGCTGGAAGGACAAAAGTGAAAGTCTGTTGAGTATACCTAGCGAGGTGTGCTGGGAGAGTGGTGACTGAAGCATTAGAATGGGGGGGGGACCATTGTGGCTTCATCCTTAGTAGAGAATGTGTGGACTGGATGTTTACTCGGAGGACTTTGTGTGAAATGTACTTAAAGAAAGAAAGGAATTTATGTGTGGCATCAGTGAACATGAAAAAATTGTTTGACATGGTTGACAAATATGCCTTGTAGAAGGCGCTACAAACATTTGGAGTGATAGAAAAGCTACCCGATACAGTGAGGACTTTTTAATGAGAGCGAGGCATGTGTGCTAGTAGGAGAGGAGGGCTGATCAACAGGATGGTATATCACTCCAAGGGCTTTAGAGAAAGGGGCGGGTCCATAGTATGCCGAGAGGTGAGTTATCTGCTGTTTACAGATGACGCGGCTCTAGTGGCAGACTCGGGAGAGAAAATCCAGAAGCTGTTTACCGAATTTGGAGATAGTGTGCGAAAGGAGGATGTTGAGAGTTTTTGTGAAATGAAGTAAAGGAGAGGGGCGAGCAGGATGGTTTGAAGGTGTGTTTCAAGGGGAAGAACTTTTGCAATTTAGTAAAATGGCAAACAAGGGGTGACTCACCTGCATGAGGGCCAGGAAGGTGCCTTCAGTTATATTGATGCTCCCCGACAAGTGGTCAGAGGTCAGGCTGGCCACTGACTTGCGAACGTCCATGTTGGTAAGTTGGGTCAGGTTCCTCACCATCCTGGTCTCGTCTCTGTGAAAAGCACACAACACCATCATCCCTTCGCCATTACAAACATAATTTCCTTCTCTCCAGCGTTGAATTCCTTATGTGCAGTCATGTTATGCCACTTATTGCGATATCATCTTTGAAAATCAGTCTTACTTGTAAGAATCCTACTTAGAAATCAATATACAACAGCCTTATGCGAGACAATTTGAGACTGGATAAAAATTTAATAATGTAGAAAATATGTCTGCCATAAATTCCATGCACGTATGTTGCTGAAAATAAATGAATCAAATAAAAACAAATGCTGCTCCCAGACAAAGGTCTTCGGAAAAGGTTCATAAAATCCTTCTTCTAATCATACAGTAACCAAAGCTGTGTTGTGGAGCTGAAGCAAAAACATTTACATATGGGTCTAGAGATTGCAGGCCCCAGTCTCTGACAATAGTTGAAGAAGGAAAGAAATTCTGAAGTTCTGAGCAGGTACTGGACCAAGTGCTGTCTATGATCTTAACAAGTAGATGGACTGCCTCGTAACTTCCTTAAATTGTTCTCTAACTCCCCCTAAACATAACGATAGTTACCTTGTTTGTCAAGCATTTCAGAGTGTTCTCCTTCAAAAGCCTGCTAAACACACAAACTGAACCCATTTTCTTTCACTGTTTTTTCGACCTCCTCAGCCCTGCTTCCTCCGAATCCTGTATCATTCCTATAATTCCTGGCATCATTCCCATCATTCCTGACTCTTTCACCTTTGCATTCCTTTCCTTCTAATTTGCATGTTAAACCTCAATGAAGAAAATAAACATAGGTATACTGAAAAGAAATAATCCGTTTACACTGATGATACCGATTACGATTTTTCTTAAGTTTGTCTGCTTTCTGTCATGTTTACATATAATTTGATCATGGAGTGGCGGAGGAGGTAAATGGGAGGGTCTCGTAGATACGGGCGGGTCTTTAGTCTGCTGAGGGTGGAGTTGAGGCGGGCTGCTGTAAGGAGAGTCAGTCGCTGTTTGCAGATGACACGGCTCTGGTGGTAAACTCGAAAGAGAAACTTAAAAAGCCGGAGTCCGAGTTTGCATGAGTATGTGAAAGGAGAATACTGAGAGCTGATGAGAATAGAAGTATGGCTATAACATGTAGCAGGGTTGTCGAGACAAGATAAGTGTAGGTTTGAACGGAGAGTACCTGGAGGAAGGGAAGTGATTTAAGTACCTGGATATAGACGCGGCAACTAAAGTGAGTCACAGGATGGGAGTGGGAGTAAAGGTCCTACATACATTGACGGGTGTGCGAAAGGGAAGGTCCGTTAGGACAAAAATGGTTATGTTTGAAGGTATAACAGTCCCGATGGTGTTGTATGGTTGAGAGTCTTGGGTCCTAAATGCAAAAACTAAGAAAAACAAAAAATAGAAGTATGGATGTGTTGAAAATAGAATACCTGAGGACAATATGTAGTGTGCAAAGGTGTTGATCAAGTGAGGAATAACAGTGTAAGGGTGATACGTGGTAGTAAGTGCAACCTGACTGAGGGAGCTGCCCGGGATGTGCTGAAGTGGTTGGGGCATATAGAGAGGATGAGTGAAGAAAGGCTGGCAAAAGAGGATCTACATTAAAGAAGTGGAGGGAGCAGGAGGAAGCCGAAGGACAGAAAAGATGGAAGAAAGGAGCCGGGACTTGAACATTCTGGATAGAGAAGGGCGTGTACTGGATAGAACAAATTGGAGAGATGCAATACATGGGGAGCGAAGTTCTATCAGTGGGTTGAGCAAAGACAAATGAGGCGGACAAAAGAAACCACGGCAAAATTTTGTGGGGCTTGGCTGTGGATGGTGGGCTCAGGTTTCGATGCATTATACATGAAAGCTAGAGATTAGATGTAAGAGAATGAAGCCATCATTTCGCCTGTTCTTCTAAAATAAGACGCGGCGAACACAAAAAAATCTTATTTGTGCATAAAAAGAAGAGGAAAGTTGCAATGCACGGTATCTCAAAGATGCTCATATCGTTCATATTGCATTCATAAACTTGCTTACGCATAACGCCGTGTATGGGGTATGTGTATTTGCAAATTCATGGCATTCACTCTCTACGTCTGTAGTATTACAGGTAAACAGTGTATTCTGTTCATGAGTCCGGACTTTTGACGTGCCCTGTATATGTTCATGAACGGCTCTGCAACCCATAAACCCTTCCCTACACATCACAGTTCCGAGCACCTACGCTAGAGTTACTATGCCGACGAAGGAGCCGGACGCCACCTTATGCAGGATCCACCAGCGGGTCGTCTGGTTCACCTTCCTCATCCTGTCGAACTTGGCCATGCTGCTGGAGTGGTCCAGAACCAGAATAAACTTGGCCACCTCCTGGCGGAGCATCCTGAAGGTGGGAGGTGACCAGGCCTTGGTGGGAGGGTTCCTGGCCGGGAGAGAGGACGGGGATTACTTAAAAGTAACTCAGGTGTATAGTTAGTTTATGAGTAGAAAAATTACTTCTTTTTGTGGCAGACGAATACTTAAACACGTAAGTAAGAAGTACTTTATGGAAGTGGCCTATCAGACGGTACGAGTCCCCAAATGTTTCTGAAGTAAGCCCCTTCAGACGGTCGACTGGTTAAATGATACAGTCCGCACATTCCACATTGTGGCCTCTCTTAATGTAACAGCTTTCAAACGTTTATTATGTATTCAGTAAAACTTCTGATATAAATCACACTAGTTGAAGCAGCTATTAGCATGCAGTGAGTTTATGCTCCAAGAGGAAGACACACGAATCTCCCAAGTGTCGGTTCGAATCCCAAAAAGGCCAATCGGCTCTCAAGCAAGACATCTATTCCCCTTTGGGGGTGGTCGATGAATGGCGTAAGCTAAGGTGTGAATATGTGTATGTGTGTGTACATAAGGTTAGGACATGGCATATGCGCACGGCCAAGAAATGGGGCAACGTGAGTGCTAAACCTTCTCCCCGTAGCGCACAAACAATCACAAACTGGAAACAGAATACTAACGTTCCATTACTGAAGTCTGGGTGGCGGTGGATCACGTCCCACACGGAGCGGCCAGCACATAGTGCGTTGTGTCTGGTGGGCGCAAACTGATTGTGCCGGTGATTCCCCTCCTTAGCAGAGTCGCAGAATCTCTCCGTCTATGAAGATGAACAGTAAAGTGATGTAGACATCCGCGTCATACAAAGTGTCCTATTTCTACGTGAAAATGAGAGCGTGAAAATAACGTTACCAGAATCGTACCCACAAAATCAGATTTTCATATTTTACAAGACAGGCAATAGTGCAGGCTTTGAAGGATAAGAATCTATTTCTCTACCGTAGGCAGAGCCCTTATGAGTATCTAAGAGAGAGGTATTTACATAGTTTTGCCTCTAAAGCGAGTTTTTCCTTGGGCATTAACCCCACGAGACCACTTAAGATTTACGTGGCCGACGGATGCTCTTTCATGTACGATATCCTGGCCAGACCCAGGACGTCCCATAGGAAAGGTTACGTGGCACGAACGTAGCAAATCTTGCTGTTGTCAGGGATCAAAAAATGGCTTCTCGTAAAGGGAAGAAGTGAAAAGATGGGAAGTGAAACAAAATGAAAGCTCGAAGGGCTTTGCCTCCGATGGGAAAACGGTTTTTCATCTTTCAAAATTCACATTCCTCACCGACGGACAGCGTCCTGTGAACATCTGGTGGAGGAAGAGGGACTTAATTCATTAAGAAACAAAACAGAAAAACTGACCCTTTACGATGATATGCCTCCCGCTCCAGACTGTCCTTCCCTAAAGGCGCCACACCCAGTGCCACACAAGGAAGGCAACTAGACCCAAAACTACACCATCGAACCAAGGTGTTTGCCGATGACCAAAATTACTGTTTGCTAATCTTATCTAACAAGAGATTTCCTCAGATGGCCAAGGTAGATGCCCTCTAGCGTAGAGCCCAGGATGTGAGAGAAGATATCACTATCAGATACATTCATTGCTGTACGATTTTACAGGAACTTGAATGAACAAATCAAAGATGGTAAGTAGGGAGGAACCAACGGCCGTTACGGATGGGGTTACTAGTATCTTCTCAACTTAATATGGATTACTCTGCAGGTAGCCCTCCTTCCCTGCTTCTTCCCACCACGCCAATACCGTCTCCTTTATTTTCCTCGTGGAAAGTCATCCATAGATTCTGCCAACAACACGTGGGCAAGACATATGGTCCGGATGTCATACATCCCCATGTCCTTCTTGCATGCCCATTTTGTCGTCGTCATGAAACGGAAAAGTTTCCCTTCTTGGAATCATTTCTGGATGCAACCCAGCCCTGAGATATGTGACGGCTTTATCCTACCCACTAACGTCTCGTTGCTCTCATGTCTGCTGTTTATAAACCGCCCTGAACTCTCACTTTCTTAAGATTTTTTATTTACTTCTTTGAGATCACCATTACGGCTTTCACATAGCAAGATTATTTTCTTTCCTGTGTGACTCACCTCTGGTCCTCCTCTTTAAGGGATTTTGGTGAATCTTTTGTCGTGGTCCTCGACATTTCCAAAGCATTTGACTGGAGGTGGCCTTGAGTCTTTGTTATACAGACATTTTCTAAGGCTCTGTTCTTCTCTCAGTTCTCTAAAGCAAAGTTCTCTTTCTAAGAGTTCCATTACGGTGATCAGTGATGGAACCACTTCTCCCTATTATCCCGTCAACATTGGCGTCCCTCAGGGTTCTGTCTTATCGCCTGCTCTGTCTTTTCTCCATGAAAAGAATTCTTTCCTCAACATCTAAATCTATCAACCCTTACGCCGATGATTCCACTCTTCATACTACTACTAACTTTCCGTCGCCTCCTCATTCCAATACCGAGTCTTTTAGTCGTTTCTCACACTGAACCTATTTCCTCTCTTAATTCATAAGTGCGCGGCATCTCGGATAGGAGAGGCAGTGACCTTGTTAAATTCAATGGTGCAAAATCGCACTTTCTGTCTACATCATTTTCTAAATTTCGCTTATTTCCTGCCATTGGATTTCAGAACACTGCGATTCATTCCGGAAATAACACGAATATATTGATCATAGTCGTAACCATATTCTCCACTCTTTCCTTGCAACTCTCTATGATGGACATTACACATCTGCTTCTCAAGCTAGGGATACATGTATGGGTGCCATATTCATTTTTCTTTTGAACTTTTATCCCACGTCTACAGGGGTCTTTTTCTTACCAGTATGGGGCGCTGCTGGCAAATCTGGGGTGGCTGTCCCTTCACCTCTTTCGTAGCCAGACGAAATCATAAGCCATATCAACTCTCTTGCTGTCATCTATCTTGAGCCAACCTTCTTCGCGATGTTCGTGTCCCTTTCTCTCTTTTCTACAGGTATTGCTTCGGTCACTGCCGTCAGTGGTGTTCCAGGCTTGAATCCATGGTACCCAAGCGACTGCTGCTTCCCATCCTTTCTGTATGTGGCTGTGACGATCGAGAACTCGTAGTGGGAGTTTAATAATTTGTTTTATATAATTAAGGAGAGAAAAAGGCCCATGTATCTACCCAGGTTATCTTAAGCAGAGCCTAACCAGTCTTTGTCGTGGTTTGCAATGAAAATCCTCTGTACAGAGGATCTCAGCAATTCTTCGGTGGCTTTTCATATCTACAGGGGTTTTATTCGCATTAGTAAGGAGTACTGTTCACACGTATGGAGCGGCTCTTCTTTCACCTCTCTAATAACCAGAGTGGAATCTAAAGCCTTCCGTCCTATCAATTCTTCTCGCATCATCTTTAAATATCCCTTTCTGCACGCTAAGGTGTTACTGCTCTTCCTCCATTATACGGGTGTTATTTTCGTCTCCCGCCTCCAAGGCTCGGACCCGAGGCTCAATTTTGGCTGCAGCTTCCGACAGTTTCCTTGTGGAGACCGGCCCCTCGTGGATTGATCGTTATGTTACCTCCTCTCTCTCTCTCTCTCGAACATCAGAGCTGTGGAATTTTCTTCCTCCTTTCGTCTTTCCCTCTTCCTATAACTTTTCTACCTTCATATTTTTCTTTATTTTCTTGCTTCCTAGATTGCATTTAACTGAGGCATGCTTTGCCCGTGCCAAGTCGGTCATCAAAGAAAAAATAATGATGAAAAGCTGACAAGTTAAAGATGTTCCGCAACAGATAACATCTAAAGGTAAAAAAGAATACATATATTTTTGAGCCACAAGTACAATATAAGACAACTTTCATCTCCACGGTCATTTCAAGTTATGGCATAAGTCCCAAACAGATTTACATAAGAAACGTATTTCAACGTTCAGCAGACCTATCCACCTTATCGTCTTCAAACTTTCTAGACTTAAGAAAACGCTGATAAAGGTCCCTCGGCTCGAGGACCATTACATTATGGCCATTAAGTCCCGATGAACGTGAACCGTCAGCCTCACGTTCTGTGATGATAATCGTGGTGGTTCAATCCTCAACAACAGAGGCCATTTCGTCTGGCAAAACTCTGTTGTAACCCCCGAGAGCTAAGGCTCTCTCAGATGCTCGCACGGCTTTGTCAGTGGGTGAAGAAAGAGATTTATCGATGAAACAGCTTTACTTGCTTGAAGTCTTACTGAAATATTCATACTCCAAGGTGCAAAAGCGGCTTATACACGAGAATATCTGTACCTGGAGGCGAAATTAGCAGAATAATGTCCCTGAGGGGAAAGACTTACGCCTGAGGGAAAAGACTTACACCGCTGAGGTAGTAGAGAGCCATGAGGGAGGAGGAGGAGGCCATCTTCTGGCCACTGTCGGGAATGAAACGGCAGTTGCTGTCAGGCAGACCATTGTGGTAGTGACAAGACCTGTCGCTCTCCTTGTCTCTGTACAATAGGAAATATACTTCACATGTAATAAGGAATAAGTAATGTAATGAGTTCTGACCAAACACCTTCAAGAAGGGATCAAATGCTGCATCTTAGTGATTCTAGCCTGAAAATTAATGTTCTCGGGCAGGCTACTGTAGCCTCAGATTCTCCAGAAAATCTGGAAACTTTCGAATGTAAGATAATAATTCTCTCTCTCTTCTAATCCTAAAAGAATTATACTAACAGTTTTGATCTGTACTTGTCCAGCCATCCTACAATGACCTATGATGTCCTAATCCCATACGTCTCTACATTTTTATTATCTCTATCTTTTGGGATCCAACAGTTTCTTTTTTTTTTTGTCTAAAAAACTGTATTTCCCAATGTGCTTAACTGAAAAGAATTAGATATGAGAAAGTGAACGTTGAGGCATAGAAGACCTTAGCATCTGATT
>JAUUDW010640393.1:0-10946 GCA_032361385.1 Panulirus guttatus
GGCTGTGCGTGCAGCCCAAGGTCACCCACGCATTTATGCAAATAACGTCCAGTTTGCTAACGTTAACTGGAGCTTTAAATGCAGCAGCCTACCGAAAACAAACCATCAAGCGTAGAAACCAGGTCCAAGAGACCTGCTTTCGGGCATCACATGGTATCCATCATGGATGGGGTGACGCTATCCAGTAGTGCTGGAGCACACTGAGGTCGTCCTTACATACACACAAGGAGATTGGATGAGCAAGGGTAACGTTTTAAGCCCTTACCAGATAACAGAACGTTGCTTTGTTATCCTCGTGGTCTCAGCCTTTGATATTTTCATGGTCTGATTTCTTGATACCTAGACGGACTGTTATCTTGATGCTACGATATTTTGATGCACTGATAGCTTCTGCTCTGATATCTTCATGTCGTGATGTACTCATAACCTTGGTATCGATACGACGAAATCTTGATATCTCGGTATCCTGATACCTTAACATGTTGGATATCTTGATATTTTGATGTGATGGTGTTTTGACTTTCTGATAACCTTGTATTTTGGTGCCTTCCTATCTTGATCCTTTATCACACTGATGCCTTTAACTTATATCTTAACGCGTTGACACCTCAATGTCTTGATAACTTAGCATCTTCATGTCTTGGAATTCTGATACCTTGACCCCCATCCTCTCGCAGTGCTTCTTCCCGCTCATTACACTTGAAGTGTGTGATGGTCGCTCCATTGCCCCAGACGATGTGTACCTACCCCACATTTTCGCTTAATGGGGTCAGAATAGTCTTCATGCCGCCATTGGGAAGTAAGTGGAGGGCATATTGCTCTGTACCCGTCCCTTCCTATATCCGTGTGTGTGTGTATGTGTGTGTGTGTGTGTGTGTGTGTGTGTGTGTGTGTGTGTGTGTGTGTGTGTGTGTGTGTGTGTGTGTGTGTGTGTTCGTCCTGAGTGTATACAGTTTGTGTCGTCAACTTCAACCACGAGTATCGGTGGGTTAAACTGAAACTCTCTACCGATCTGTTCTTCGTTACAGTGGCTGGAGACGTGTATGTGATGTCAGAATGGCCTCAGATGTGCATGTGAGGTTAGCGAGACCACAAATGCACTTGCAATGTAGTGGTGTTCAAAGATATACGTGTGCTGCTACGGTGGCCACAGATGTGACGTTATGGTGGCGACGGCTGTAATGTTATGGTGGCTACAGATGTGATGTTATGGTGGCTACAGATGTAATGTTCTGGTCGCCACTGAAGCGATGTTATGGCGGCCGCAGATGAACGTGTGATGAGACGGAGGCCACAGATGAATCTTTACCCAAATCATAATATTCCCATGCGAAGCGTCCGGGGTAAACCACGAGAAGGTCTGTGAGGCTTGGTTGTGGATAGGGAGCTGTGGTTTCGGCGCATTACTTATCATGAATACATGAATGGATGTGAGCGGAAGTGGCCCTTGCTTCGTCTGTTTCCTGGCGCCACCTTCCCGCGCGGAAACCGCGATCAAGTATGAAAAAAAAATAAAAGTTATATCGGAGGCTCCGGTAACGGAGAAAAGTCCACATGAAGGCCGGGCGTTAATTGAATTAGAGTGGCTAATGCAGGGAAAAGGAAGAGACAAGGTAAAGTACTTACGACTTTTGGAGGAAGTGAAAAAAAAAAAACTCTTTCAAAAAGTGCCAGGTCGTAGTTATTGTGAAAAGAAAAAATACAAGATGGTAGAGATTTCCAAAGCTTCGAGGTGTAGGGGAAGAAACAGTTATCAAAACGGCCTCTCCTTGAGCTGCTACCAGCCACACTGTAATCATGTGAAGAAGCGGCTTGCCGACTATGCATGGTCTAGCTAGTGGTGTGGGCACACAAGCAGCCAGCTCTCCGGCGCAAAACCCAAAGTAATACCTATAGAAGAAAGAAAGTGAAACAACAATGCGGACTAGGGCAAGGAGGTCAAGTTTGGAAGTTAGCCTGGGACAGTTTATCAGTCGGATCTCTTTAGACTCCGTCAAATAAGACTGCACAGCTAGAACCACCCCAGATGTCACAGCAGTACTCCATATAAGGACAGATGAATCCTTTGAAGAAACAGAACAACTGTTAGGAAGAAACGAAACTTAAATATCTAAACAGGACTCTCAGTTTCTTAGAGGAAACTTAGCTATTCCCGTAATGTGGGTTTTCCATAATAGAGTAAATGTTACAATGATACAAGGTGTGTTCATTGAGTTAAGAAATGGAATTACAGACTCGTCGAAAGAGAGAGGAGAGCTGTGTGGAATTTTTGATAGAGATATCGGTAGGAGCTGGGTCTTGGAGGCATTGCAGTTAACCATAGTTCGTCTACTTCCTCTCACGGCGGCAGAGTCACACAATAAAATGTAGTCATAGGTTATGCCTTTTATTCTGGGGGGGGGGGGTTACTGGTGAGGCCATTACTTTGTTACTCGAGTCCCCCACCCCACCCCCGTCAAGTCGTACATATAGGAAATTTGGGACGTGAAATTTTTGGCTTTTCTTTAGAAGGTCGAGGGTCGCCCTGAGAAGCACAATTATTTTGGCACAAAGAAGTGTATTCGTGTTTCGTATATAGTGGTGACGACAGATTTATGACGACCATTCTGGCTAGTGGTCGTGAAAATTACGATTTTCTTCTGCAAACCCATTTCGCTCCAAGCAGTGCTTTTGACACTCACACGATAACTGCCACACCTTCGAAACGATGCTGAGTCTCGTGACAAAGATAGTCAAGGTGTATGTGGAGGAAGGCACAATGCATTAGCTGGCGAATGATCGTCTTTCTTGTTCTCTTATTTAGTCTTTGTGACTGAGAAGTAATGAGTCACTCAACAGGATACAGAACAAAAGAAATGGAAGGAAAATGCAAGATTAAAACTCTCTCTCTCTCTCCCTTGGCGTCCACTTGCCTGCCAACATGTTCCAGTCTGTGTTACATTCAGCTGCCTCACTCCCCCCTCGCCTTACCCTTCTCTATCAGTGTCCTGGAGGCCCCTCTCACTGTGTGTTGACCTGATCCTCACAGCTGTGTGAGGAGGTGGCCGGGGCCGAGGCGGAGGGGAGAGGCTCAGGGATTGGGCTGGAGAGTGAACAGAGATACGGAGAAGACGAGGAACTGGGTCTGGGGAGGGGGAAGACGAGACACTAGGTCGGTGAGGAGAATACAAGAGGCTGAGTCATGAGAGGGGGAGGAGAGAGATTTGGTCGTAGGAGGGGAAGACGAGAGAGTGGTTCTGGGGTGAGGGGAGACGAAAAACTGGGTCGGGAAAGGGGAAGACGAGACACTGGTCCCGAGGGGAGAGGGAGACAAGAGACTAGTTGGATTGGGGCAAGAGACGGGAGCAAGAATAGAGAATGATGGGAGGGAGGGTTTAAAGGGGCGGCGTGAGGGCTGAAAAGTTGGGTGGTCAGGGCAAGGTGAGGGCTGAAAGGTGGCGGGGAGATCTGAGAGGCAGGGGAGAGGAGAGGAGAGGAGGTAAGGGTGTCGGAGGTGAAGCATAATTGATTGAGAGTAGCAGTACGGGGTGAGGAGGGCGGGAATTGAGCTGATGGTATGGGGTGAGGGACGTGGATCGTGCTGGTGAAGAGGGGTGTAAGGCTGGTAGTAAGGGTGAGTGGCTGGGGAGGAGCTCATGATAAGGGGTGAGGGTAGGGAATGGAGGAGGTGGAAGGGGTGGGTATAGTGGTGGTGATAATGGTAAGGGGGCAATGGGCAAATGCTGGTGCTGCTTGTGTATATATATATAAATAAGACATCAAAGACACGGTTCCAGATAATCGCTCACATGCGACAAAAAATTTACGCCATACACATGGACAGACTTCAGTCTTTCCTCCCACTTCAAGGGGGAGAGGGTGAGGGCGAGGCTGGTGGTGGTAAGGGGCAGGGGCGGGACGAGGACTGGTGGTAATGGTGTTGGTAGGGGTAGTGGCAGTAATCAATGTTTACTGATATTAACAAGACCAGAGCACCAATACTGCCATTCTTCCTCCACCACCAGCACAACCTTTACCACTTTCACCACCATTACCATCACTTCCATCAGTACCACCACCACTACCTTCACTGCCTCAAATGATACCACTTCCACCACTAACGGTACCACAGGCAACTCATGTACCATTATCTCTACAGCCATGACTACCATCACCACGACCACCACCAACACTACAACCACGACTACTACTGCCACCAACACGACCACTAGTATCACCACCATCAACATCAACACGACGACGACCACCATCACCAACACCACCAACATCACCACTACTACCAACAGAGCAACCACTGCCCTTACTATCACTACCATCGCCACCAACACCATCTCAACACTACCACCCCACAACTATTAACCCCACCTCCACCAAAACCGCAAACCATCACCATCACCACCACCATACTTCACTGATATCTGCTTTCTATAAGCCATCCAGGTTACCAATAATTGCCTTATACTTTTTTTTCCTTGTCCTGCCTCAGAGATGTTGTCAGGCTGATGGGGAACTTTTCTAATCAACACTTTTCTAAGGTAGGCAGTATCTTACCTTTATGCTACATCGTATTAAATTCTCATCTTCTTCCCGTCAGCAGGTGAGCCAGAGGGAGAGGTGGGTGGGGAGGTGCCTTCTGCTTTACTATCCTGTTTCTACTACTATGTTTAGATAATGCATTACAGATAAACTCGTGCTGGACTGACAGTCTCCTGTTATCTGTCCTTCCCATGTACTTCCAAGTACCGCCGTCACTTCCCCACCACCACCGCTGCCGCCACTACCGCCACAAGCACCATTATCGCTGAGTGGACCACCGTACGAAGACTATTTCTCAAAGTTCCATGAAAATATAACTTCCTCTCCTCGGTCGATGCTTCTGTCTCTTCTGAACGTATAACAGAAGTTATTGTTACGGGAATGGAGTCAGATATCCCTAGAGCCCTCCTGTAAAACAATCTCTTCTTCCAGTCCAAGGCTCAGCCACTGTTGTTCTTATGCCATCCGGGAAGGAGACCTTGCCTATCGGACCGAGAGAAAGCTCACCATCCTTCGACTTACATTCAGTTCACCCGAAATCACTGGCGACGTTATTCGCAAGGCAACACTTTCCTTTTTCCGAGAGAAGTTTGATAATCTCTCCTTTTCTTCCATATGACAGGTTCTTTTTGACGCTGGGCTACAAACGTATCTCAGAGCTTCTCTCGTTTTACATTTCCTTAGTTTCTCCATTACGACATTATAATTATCTCCTAACAAAAAAAAAGGGAAAAAATTTTATTCTCCTTTCTTCACTAACTCCGCCATTATAGACTCAAGAATTCTCCTACCACTTGACGTAGCTCTACTTATCCCATGTCCCTCATTCTTCGTGTAATTCAAAAAAATATTTCCTTTTTCTTGGACACCAGCAAAGCGTATGGAGTCCATATGGCATCCTTCCTATATTTTGAAAGAGCGAGTTTCAGATCTTGCGCCCCGTCCTCTCCTCTGATTCACTTCAGTCTATAACCCGAAACCATTCCTTCTTTGTGGAAACAGGTACTAGCAAAGCCTGTCCTCAGAAATGGTGACCACTCAAACCCTTCCAAACATCGGCCTATTGCTTTGACTTTAAACATTTTTAATGTCTTTGAAGTTACTTTTATCAAAAGCAGCGTACCTCAGTGTTCTATCCTGTACTCTTCCTCCTTTTTTAACAACCATTTCCTCTCTTTAGAAAACAGTAAAATGCACTTACGATGACGGCAGACTATTACATTCCTCCATTTCTTTCTAACCCTTCTTTGCTCGACCAACGTCTCGTCTCTCCACAACTAACTCTAAAACTTAAATTTGCATTTAATTCTCATTCTGAAACCACCCATAATTTTTTCATCATCTTTGATGGTTCTCTGATTCCACCGCTCAAAACAGTGAGCGCATTTAGTATCACCTTAACCAGTAATACAGTGTATCACGGAAACCTAAAATCGCACGGATAACTTTGTATGTACAAGGCGTAGGACGCCCTGTGTACATACTGTTCATTCTCATTCTAATCATTGTTTTGGTTATACGATGGATTGATTCGTCTTTGTACAGAGTATCATTGTAAGCTCTGGGCTGGCTGTAACCCCACACAATTACTTGACAGAATCTACAATACATTCTCCTATTCTGACCTCAGAACTTGACCCAGTTGTTCTACGCTGCAGCTTTGGCTATCTTCCTCTCTTCGCTTTCTGCTCCTGAGAATCATCTGCTTGTGTGCCCCCGGCCGTTTCCTGCACCATATGATACATCGTTATGCTTGTTCACCGCGTAATCGTGACTTCGGTAAAGACTCACTAATGCCACACAAAGATAAATATATTCTCGGCGTTTTCTGTTGTTTATATAACAGGTTATCAAAAGAGATCAGCGAAAACAGGGTAGCTACCGAAAGTGTAGCTGAGAGACTTAAGCTCTGTGACGGCATCTCTCGTCAAACAATAGCCAGAACATTAGATAACGCGAAAAAAAAAAACGATAAAACATTTCTTAGAAAAGAAGTAATTAAAAAACTAGAATGGTTACAGTAGAGACGACAGTTGAGAGAGAAACGATAATTTCATACAATTAGGAACTGGGTGGTACCCAAGTCAGATGGTAAAATAACGGAACCAGAAACTAACAGTGGGTTCAAAGGGGATTCTTTAGTCAGGCACTTAATTAAGAAGTTTTGTGGAGGAGGAGGACTTTTTTCTTTACCCGCTAGGTAGGCTGGAAGTCTCAACACAAAGTACGGGACGTAGTTAGGGAAACTACTGGAGACGGCGTAGCTGTTGTCCAGCCGGGACGAACAACCTGGCTCAGGACAGATCAAAGGAGATCTTGGGGATGTATAGGACACTCTAGGAAGATTAAAGCTGGAGGATGGTCGTGTTAGTTTGGCTTCTTCCTAGATATGGTGTAGGCACTGTAAGTAGAATGTGAGGTATTTGTGGTGGAGGAGAGCACACTCTGTAGAAAGAGGGGGGTTCGTTGTAGCATTCGAGCTGGACTGGTAATACAAGGCTCTGTAGGGTTTTAGACCACCTGATCTTAAACGGGTTTTTGCCAGGAGCACCGTGAGGACACTTTACACCAACCCAGAAGTCAGCAGTCAGTCAGGTCAGGTGTGACCATTTCTGTTGGGTCAGACAGTGTCCCAACTGACCAGAGTTTGGCGGTCTGACTTCGAAGATTCGAAAAAAAAAAAAACTCACATGGCACCACTACCAGGGGTATTAATCCAAAATTCGATGAGCTTCGTTGAACTGACATCATATGATTTCACAGAATCGCCTAACATCACAGCAAAACAGAAATCTGGAAATCTGGGTAGATTTTGTAGAAAAACTGGATGGTAATGCAACTGATTCATGAGGTATTGTATCAATAAATAAGACGTCCCACGTTATTTTTCGGGTGTTGAGCATACCTCCAAAGCAACATACAGAGAAAGAACGAGCATTGTATGAGGAAACTGAAATCTTTTATATTAGATGAACTCCACAAAAAGAGAATTAAATAGCACCTGTGAGGTCGGCGAAAAGCTAGGAAATAGCGATCATAATGCCATCTAATCTACTGTAAGCTGCCGTTTCGATCTGAAAAAATAAATATATGATGATGACACTCGAATTTAGATTGTCATGATTCGACATAATGCGCCACGACACTGGTAACATTACCTGAATTAGGTTCTTGGACACAGTTGAAAAGATGTGGAGAGTCTTCAAGAATACATTAATTTCCCTTATAGAGTCAGTGTCCTTGCAAATGAGAAATGGAGCTGTGTAAGGAAAGAGCCAAGTTGGATGACTAATTCATGTCTTAAAGGAAATGCAAAAGAATAACTCACAGCGTTTCTAAGTCAAGTGGCAACAAACAGAACAGTGCAATGTACTCGATATTACAAAGAGATTCTAGGAAGAAAATCAAAACCAGTATAGAAGACTTCGAGAAGGAAATACTCATAACATGAAGAAAAATCCCCATCGAGTACATCAGACACGTCAGAAGCAAGAAAAGAAAAAGTATACAAAGGGCATCTTAACAGGCGAAGATAATGAAATGGCTTCCCCATATCCCTTCTTGGAAAAGTGAGAGGAAGCCAGATGACTGGGCAGGAGAGACAATAGCGTATCCTGATGTATCGAGTGCAAAGATTATCAATACCTTCAGATCCGGGCTAGACAAATACATTTTAGTCATATCTAATCTATTATCAGCACGTAATCCTTCTTCAAGGAGAGGTACCTAAACCTGTCCTTTTTCAGATTCCATCCACAGCGCAGCCGGTGTGGGAAGCTTTTCCCGTTCACGCTTTCCTATAGAATTTCCATGTCAGTATGTTTTCCCCATTGCAAATGACGTTCTTTCTCATCTTTTTTTTCCTATACTGCCTGATGAACCGGAGTGAGAAGTGGATAGGGAGTTTTTTCTTTTTTTTTCGATCCTGTTCGTACTCCAATTTTGGTCAATTTAGAAGACAACCTCGTCAAAGACCATCAGAACAGTTCTCTGTTCTTCCCATGCACTCCTATGAACAAATCACAGTGTTAGAAAAAACGGAATCAGGGTGAACCAAAACATGGCCACTGCAAAGTAAAACACGGAGGGCGGAGGAGGGGGAGGCGGTGTCAGATGTGGTGTCACGAGGGAGATGCCTGGGAGGAGGTTAGTCAAACGGGACACGGGAGGGTGGCCTTAACACTCGCAGGACCTGGTCTGGAGAACCTAACATTTCCAGGACCTGGTTTGGTGGTCCCAACACTCCTAGGGCGTGCGCTGGTGGTCCCAACACTCCCAGGACGTAGAAGGGTGGTCTCAAGACTCCCAGGACGTAGGAGGGTGGTCTCAAGACTCCCAGGACGTAGGAGGGTGGCACCAACAACCCCATAACGTGGACGGGCGGCCCCGAAACCGCCAAGACAAGGATGGGCGGTCCCAGCCCTCCGAGGACGTGGGAGGTCTCATTCCCAGGTAATCACAGGAGCAGCGGGGGCTTCACTACAATACGGGGGAGAGGGGCCCCTGAAGGGGTAGGGAAGTGGGAGGAGGTGGGGGGGTCGGTCGGGAGAGATTGGTAGGGGAGGGGGATGCTAATTGGTTGCGAAGGAAGGGGGAGATGAGGCTAGGGATGAAGGGGAGGATAAGAAAGGAATGGGTGGGAAAGGAGAGGGTTTCAGAACATCGACAATAACAACAAAGAGAGTCATCAGTAATAATACGCAGAACAAACATCAATCACGTGAACAGAAATGACAAGTAACACTGCAACAGAAGCTAGAAAACAACAGCAGCTGCAGCAACGACAGCAACAGTAATAACACCAGCACTAACAACAGCAGCACTGGCAACAGTAACAACAGCAGTAATAGTACCAACAACAGTTGCAACAATAACAACAGCGTTTATATCAATATGAGTAGCGGAAGTAACATCGCAAGTAGCAACGGTAACTGTAACAGTAACAGTGGTAACAGCACCAATAATAGCAATAACAATACTAACAGCAACAGTTACAACACCAGAAGCAGCAGTAACAGCACCAGTAGCAGCAAAATCAGCACCAGTAGCGGCATACCACCACCACTAGCAGCAGTAACAGCATGACTAGCAACAGCAGTAACACCAGTAGTAGCAGTAACAGCATCGGTAGCAGCAGTAACAGAGTCAGTTGCAGTAGTAAGGGCACTAGTAAGCACTGTTACCACTTGTAACAACAGCAGCAGTAAAAGCACCAATAGCGACAACATCACCAGTAGCAGTTGTAACAGCACCAGCAGTAGCAGGAACAACGCCATTAGCAGTAGTAACAGCACCAGTAACAGCAGTAGTAACACCAGCAACAACGTCGGCAGCAACAGTAACAGCACCAGTGGCAGTAGTAACAGTACCAATAACAGGAGTAGGAGTACCAATAGCAGCAATAGCAGTACCAGTAGCAGGAGCCACAGTACCAGTAGCGGCAGTAACAGCCAGTAGCAGCAGTAACTGTAACAGCAGCAACAGTAACAGTAGTAATGATACCAGTAGGAGCAATAACAGCACCAGTAGCAGCAGTGACAGCAGTAATAACACCAACTTGGGCAGTAGTAGCAGTAACATTACCAGTAACAGCAGTAACAGAACCAGTAGGGGCGGTAACAGTCCCAGTAGTAGCAGTAACACCACTAGCAGCAGCAATAATATAACTAATGGCAATGGGAACGGCAGTAATAACACAAGTGGCAGCAATAAGATAACAGCAGCAACGGTGCGAGTAAAAACAGCAACAGCAGTAAGGACATCACTAGTAACAGTACCAATAGCAGCAGTAACAGTACCAGTAACAGCAGTAACAGTGCCAGCAGCAACAGTAACACCAGTAATAACAACAGCAGCAATAGCGAACGTGGACAGGTTCGATACCCCGAACGACACGAGGTTCTGTTTGTCCATTATGAACTGGAGCTCAAATTTGCCGTTCATTATTACAGGCAAAAAAAATCTGCATCTCACGATCATAGGTGCCTGCTGGCCAGTAACCCAAACTCTTTCGCTTTCTGATTAACCATGAATTTTAAATATACGCAAAAATATATTCGACGAAATGTGTTCTCTAACGCCTTTCGTTACGCAGTCCTCCCGTGACGCCATGTTGCACCCGTCCTGTGTAGTCCATGTTACCATTAGTGTTGAGAAGTCTGAAGTTCGTGGAGTGGAGTACCACGGTACTGCATTACTGCTGGTAACTTCACAGTAAACATTATAGGTACGTATGCACCAGCAGGTGCGCTTGATATAGTGGACCTGTCAGAACACATCCAATCGCAAGCTGCTGCGTCACATGATTACTGCGTGGCAACCGGCAACTCAAGATTGGGCCGTTTTGATACCTGCTTCTTTCCCTACACGTCGAAGCTTTGGAACTCTCTACCTTCTCATGTCTTTCCCAG
>JAUUDW010640404.1:0-10946 GCA_032361385.1 Panulirus guttatus
GCATACCCAAGGTTTAAGATATTCATTGATCTATCTATTCTGAATGCCGCTGGACTATCTTTCCGGAAAGGATCTTGGAACTACCCAAGGACCCCTTTTCCAGGAGACATATACATATGTATGAATAAACTGGATATGAGGGGCCGGTCTAGCCACCGTTACTGGCAACGGTTGCCCCATGAGTCCATATCTCAGGTGAAGCATTTGGCTAGAGCAGTCAGTCTGTGCTCCTCTGTTCCTCAGACTGGAGTTAGAGTGGCGATTCTGGCCGTGTGAATGGGGCAGTTTTCGGGCGTGAAGAGGAATCTCTCTCAAGAAAAGGAAGAACGCAGGTCTGGAGTGAAGGAAATACCACAATTTCAGATGTTCCGAAAATCTGCTCGGCTCTGAACCTTTCTTCTGTTTTGGCGAGCGCACCAACATCATGTAGGTACATGGGTGAACATTGGGGAGGACAGACAACGGGAAACCTGACGGTTCATAACGAGGTTGTCTGTTGCAGTCAGCCAAAAAGTAGTGGTAGGGACGGGATAACAAAGCAAGAGTCGCATCCCCACCCACTTCTCTCCCCGGTTCAGCTGCCGGCAGGAGGACGATAAAAAAAGAAAATAACAGCATCTGCTCTGCGACTGGATTCTGGAAAAGAAAGACATAATTAGGGCGAACTGGGTTTTATTTTCTTTTACAACAGATGTCGGAGAAATAACTGTCCAGCCTTGATTTGAAGGTATTAACTGACTTTGCATTTACTACAACGGGAGGTACTTTATTCCAGTTCATTATATCATACACCAAAATAATATAATGAATACGTAACAATCACACCTAAGAGTTCCTTCCTCAAGGAGGATTTATCACTAAAGAACAGATTTTACTGGCACACTTTATAATGACTGGCTAATTGGAAGCGATGCTTAAGTCCTTCTGTGACAAGAGCCATCAAATTACCGACGATTTTTACATCCTTGGGGAAAGAGAAGGAGAGAGAGAGAGAGAGAGAAAGAGAGAGAGAGAGAGAGAGCAGTGGGAATCAGTTGGCCCCCTTCTCCAGGCCATGATGGTAACGAGCAGTGATCAATCTTTATGTTCCCCGGGGATTAAACACCGCACTGATGGCAATGATGGTCTTTTTACCAACAAACTGATGTTGATGGCTAAAGCTGAAGGTCCCAAAGGTCTTCCCTTCCACGCGTGATGACGCATATGGAAATGGTTGCTGTGTTTTTTCGCGGTGACTTTAGCATGCAACTGCGTGCAGAGGGTTTCGTGGTGGCGTGTACAGCCGAGTCAGACTGAAATACCTTCCTATGTTCAAAATGCAGTTGATCTTTTGTTTGAGCTGTGGCGAAAGACTATTGCAGCTTTGAAAGAAGAGAAAATGAGGAAGATTTTGATTTCAGTGTGCAGTTCAGTCCAATTTGAACTCTTTATTTCGTAGAAGTAGGGAATCGGATCCTAGCGCTCTTACTAGGGACCCCTGTACAGTGTCAGCAGATGCATGAGGTAGGCGTCAGAATTATTTAATACAGTATATATACATTATGCATACGATAAAGCATCCATAGCTTTACGTGTATATACAATACATACATCACTCATATAAAGGGGTTGTTTAAAGCATCAAGAGCGAAGGAAACTCCTTCAGAACTGCATCAATATTACGTGAAAACTACGTGGCTGATGTAGGGAGTAACATAAGGTTCTTCATCCAGAGGCTGTTGACTGTTGGTCCAGCAGGCGTCACGGAAGCGTTGTGTGAGTGGACACCTTAAGAGGCAGTGGACGAGGCTATTAGCCGTCGGCTCTCTCACGCTATGCACAGGCACATCAGTCGGGGTAGGTGGGGATACGAATCTCCCGAGCGAAGTCGTATCCAATAGTGATCCTTGCTGCGATCACTTCCCTCTTCCTCGACTCTTTCCCATAGACATACGAGAGTGCAGAATGTCTGCGGAAGGTATCGTGAGAGCTGCGTCAGGAAGGGTGGCTGCATTCCAAGCTTCCGTCTGGTCGCGGCGGATCTGAGCCCTAAGCTGAGCAAGGGTTCGAGTGACTACGAAATTAGGCGTAGACGTCGTGGAGCCGATCTTGGCCAGGCCATCTCGTTCTCCAGTATACCTACACGACAAAGTGCCCATAAGAAGGTCAACGGTCAGGCCGCCGCCTGAAGTGATTACTTAGACTTCGTATTCGAAGTGAGGGTCTTATTCTCTCCTATTCCAGAGGTAATTCCATCGAAGGCAAACCTGGAATCACAACAGACAAGCAGAGGCCAGGGTCCACCGGTTTCTTCCTCAGCAAGAAGAGCAGCATAGATGGCTATCAATTTGGCTTCAGTGGAAGACGTCTTATCAGATGGTCTGAAGGAGAGTGAGACAGGCTCTAGAACATTACGACGGCAGAAGTAGACACCAGGTCCTACCCTAGGTTGGTGGAGGGATCAATAGAACCTCGCCGGACAGATCTCACCCACTGTCTCCTCTCTCAACAGGTAGATGTTGCAGTACTACAGGAGACCATTTCTGACGATACCACTCCACTGCGCCTCACTAACCGGTTATACTCTCCTCTCCCTTCCTGGTCAACGTGGACAGATTCGTGGTTCCCTCACCCTCGCACGTAACACCATTCCCTCTATTCGTAGTTGACAACTCTACCAGTGGACCACTGGGCGATCTGGGAAAGATGGTGGGAACGGAGGCCAGCAGGGATCATATGAGATTTCGGAGGTTGTCCATCACATACAGACACTTCAGGCTGAGTATCCAGCCAGGGTGGAGTCAAGAGAGTACTTGGAGTGACAGTAGTATCAGAAAGGTCGTAATCCTGGAGGTGTCTGATGAGTGACCCTCGCCACTGTCCTTTTGATGAAGGACGGTTACAGAGAACAGGAGTTACAGTGGTGTGGACAAATGACCTCGCGGGTTTCGTAATATGGCTACAACACGGTCAAGTAAAGGTGCCAGACCAAGCTCAGCATATAGAGGTGTCGACGTGTCCACGGTGGGGCTCCGAAAATGAGACGGGCAGCTTTCCTCTGGACAACCTCAAGGCGTTGACGAGGGCAGGGGCAGCATAGTCGACACAGGGACGGGCAAAGGATTTATACATGATGAGTAGTAAAGGGTTGGCATAGCACCGAGGGTACCCCTGTACATGTGAACAGAAGTGCGAGGCGTCGAAAGCAGGTATCTTGAAGGTAGCGTACTTCAGTGTTCTAAGATCGTGTGCTGGTAACGTACATCCCGAGATATTTGATCCGATTAACCCATTCCAGTGGTGTTCCAAATGTGAGAAGTGAGAGAGGAAAAGCACGACCGTGCCACATGGCTTTAGTTTTCCTGGTGGACAGGATAAAACCAAGTGAGGAACACTCTCTAGACACTATGTATAGAGCTTCCTACATAATGGCGCAATTAGGGGCTTGGATGAGGATGCCACCAGTAAAAACCGAGTGGACAGCTCCTGTTGGCTATGGAAGAGATGCAGTAGAGTTCATTAAGGTGGTGAATAGGGCAGGACTCAAGACTCCACCATAAGGGGTACCAAAGTCTATATCATGAACTGGGGAGGTAGAACCTTCCACACGAACTTTGGCCCTGCGACTATTAAGGTGAAAAGCGATCCGCCTGGGAAGTGGTCCCTTAAACCTCAGTCGCACAAGTTCTGCAAGTTTGTGGGCAGGCTGAGCAGTGTCAAACGCTTCCTTGATATCAAGGGAGACGGAGACACGGACACTCTGACTACAATAAAAGAAAGCCAGTGAGTGCACCGTGCTGCGTTGTGGTTCGCAGCCGGTGAGAGTATGGTGGAAGTCACGTATAATATGAAGAAGGCAGTGGAGGAGTATGATGCCTATCATCTCACAAGACACAAGAGGTGAAACTGATTGGACGATATTTCTCAGGATCTGCCGGTGTGGAATTGGGCATGACAGACGGATGAACCCGGTAGACATAACACTTGTTGTTAAGAGCGAGCAGAGCTCCATTGGGAATGTAGGCAGCACAGACTTTAAGGATGGAGTACGTTACCTGGTCATCTTTCCCAGAGTGACGAGTAAGGTCGAGATGAGAGCAGCAAGAACGGGGAACTAATCCGCCTCGATTCGAGCCTGAACTGCCTCCTGTATGGAGCCCAGAAAGGTCTCTGAAGACGATGTACGTGTTCTTTCCTCCATTAGGGAACAAGCACGAGAGGCAGGATCTGGGTGGGGGGGAGGCCGCCGTCGGATAGTACTGACCGGAGTCCAGACGTGTGAGGGGAAATGATCGGAAGAGACCCTGTCAAACGGAGCCAGTCCGCCTTACGAATTCGTCCACGTTCTTGAGTCGCAAAGGAACACCTGTTTTTGTAGTCTTCCCAGTCTTTCTGGGGACGTGGACCTTCCTACGGAATGCTAGAGATCACAGTTTATATGCTGAAGTTTTCTCATTGCCGTGAAACGATACCAGTAGTTGGAGTTACCTCTAGGGCGACGGGAAGGGCGTGTTGGAGCAGTACGAAGGGCGTCCACAAAGTCAGCACTCCGATGTCAAGGGACTGGAATATGCCCCAGTGCAAAGGTGACGAGGAAAGGAAAGAACAGCATTGTGTGGAGAACGGAGACGATGAGGTAGGAAAGGGATTGACATAGCGGCAGTCACTGTTGGACTACTGTGTCTAGAATATGTTGTTGTTCTTTCTGTAAGGTGTCCGCAAGCGAGGCCAGCTGGGTTAAGAGAAGCTTGACCTGTGGAGACTGGCGATACATATGATGGATGATCTCTTCCTAAAGACCAACCTGGTGTTCCTGTGTAATAGCTGGAAACTGCAGCCTGAAGAAGAGGTAGTGCTGATGTAGAGGGACGGCGGGCGGATGCCTGTGAAGATGGTGAGGAAGGATGGCGGGTGGATGACTGACTATGATAGTGGTGGCGATGGGGAAGGTCAGTGGGGAACCAACAGAAGAGGAGGAGCAGGAGATGGGGATGGCCGGCGGAGGACCGAGTGGACGGGTGGTGGTGATGGCTGTGTGGGAGGGCAAGCTGCAGCCTCGTTCCAAGGGCGGTGACGTTAGGGAGAGGGAGGGAGGGAGGGGAGAAAAGATGGGTGGTAATGGGGGAGGAGGAGCAGCGGGATGGAGGGAATTGATGGGAAATCCTTGTCCGAGGAAGGAAGTGGTGGTGAAGCGCTGTGAGGTTTTTTCGTCTGGCACTCTCTTGTGTCGTGAGGACCTGCACAGAACCCACAGGCGACCCTCCTTGTACATTCCCACGTCCCGTGTTTCCAGGGCTGTGTAACGGCCGCAGATTTTCGGGTTCCCCATAAATCTCTCGAGAGAACAGTTGTGTGGAGGTCCTGAATTCACTTTCGAGGGGAGGGGATCAAGCCACCATCCGATGATTTCGTTGGATGGACCTTTGGTGGCTGGGTTGGTGCGGGGTCGTTGTCCAGTAATAGAGGGAGGAGAGGGCGGCGATCGTGAACGGGTGTCTCCCAGGGTATGTGGCGGACTATTACCTTGGCACGACGGGTGATGGCGAACTTCAGCATCTCTTCCCTCTCGGGGCAGGAGGCGGGACGTTTCACCCACGTGAGTGGCAAGTAATACGGCTGTGGGACCACGGCGATGGTGGAACGCTGGGTCCTGCAGATGACAGCAGCGATGAGAGAACCGCGTCGTCTTGGCGCTTAGGGGCAAGTGCCGGGGAAAAGCTAGACGGCGAAGGCTCGATTAGGTCAGGATGGGCTGAGAGTTCCGTGTGTTCATCAATGGCAGAGTTGTGAAGGGGTCGTCCACTGACCCACATGTAGGTGCAATTGGCGATTCTAGCCACTAGGGAGGGTCACCCATTCTCTCCCCAGTCTGGGGGTCAGGGGTCGCCCCAGCCTCGGTAGGGAGCTCAAGTCCACACTTTTTAAACCACTGGCTGCAGATCTTCGTCGTCAATGATTTTTGTATCAAATGTCTTCAGTGAACGAGCGCCTTTAACCAGGGCTTGGATCACGTTGGCAGCACTGCACTAAGGTGGTTGAATGGTTGTTCGCTGGTTAGAGTTAGCAGTACCATGCAATGTAGTCCTTCTGCTCCTGGTGCGTAGGGGTGAAAACAGTGTCAGAGCAAGAGGGGTATATGTGAACCAGCATTGTCCAGCGCAGTGTAAATAAGACGAAGAGTGTTTGCTTAAAACAATGTCACTATGGAAAAATTGCCACGTAAAAGGCATAATACACTGTCACTGGCACTTCACTGTCCTCCCCGCACATATAATTCCCCAGCATAGGCACTAAAACCAATTTTGCTGGCGAAACTAGAGAGGTGTCGGGACAAGAGACCCATACAGTGCACATGTTCGACGCTGAAAGTATCGTACAGAACTGTTTGTCTTTTCTTTTTATGTTCTGCTTGTCTCTCCCTTTATGTTCTATTTGTCACTGCTTTCATGTTGTGCTTGTCTCTCTCTTCTGGTTTTGTTTATACGTTCTGAATTCTTACAGTAACGTGAGACATATTCTATTGTTTGTATTTTGCTTTCTAGTGTTACCTTTTCTCTGTGCCTCCGTTTGCTATGCCATGGAATGGTTCATGAAAACTCTCGTCTACCATCACAGTTTTTAGAATGTTTTCCCAGAAATATCCTCAAAGATTTCCATATCTCACATTTAGTTCCTCTTACATCAGCTCTTTGTGAAAAGGTGTATTCTAGTTTTGTCCCTATGCTGCAATAGAAACAGTTTGCTAAATATGTCCTTACGTAAATTCATAATATCAACAACATTATGCAATTCCTGCAGTTACACTTCCCATTATGTATTGCGTGATGGGCCAGCTACTACTGCTTCCTGAAACTAGAGGTTATCTCTTATTAGGAGAACCAGTCCTACTCTCCCTTCGTCTTCTCTTCCTCTCCCTCCAATCATGCGCGCCGCTGGACAGAAAAGATGAGAATTATTCTCCTTTGTAAGCTTTGTTGCCACAACTCCAACAATATCAGGTACGTTATCTCTCATGCGATCCTCAAGTTACGGCTTTTTATCAGTTCTCACTAATCCATCAGCATTCATGTATATCATTGTCAAATGTCAGGTTACCTTCACATAACCCTCCCTACCTCTCTGCAGTATTGGGTAAGGAGTGGTTTTGTCCTCTTGTCTCATTGATATCTTCCGTTTTTCACTTTATGACTATTTTTGGCTTTTCTTCTCTCTCTTCCGCCGGTCTATCACACTTGGTAAACTGCTTAATTCTGGCTAGTTAACTCCAAAGCAAACGTAACCATAATTGGTCGCCCCATTATTGTCTTGATGATGATCACCAATTTTCTTCTTTCCTTTATCACAGAAACTGCATCTTTCTAATTCAAGGGACCAACTATCTTGCATCTAAGTCCCTCAACTTTGATTCATTGACACTTGTGCCTCTGGCTCTCTCTCTATATATAATCTCCCTCTTTTGCCATCAAGCACTGATCCTTTATGCTCTGCATTTTTCTGTACTTCCCATCTACCGTCTCTAAAAGTATATATCATTCTATCTACAGCTTCATTCGAAGTCCTGGACACCTCAGCTTCAGTGTAGCCTGCAGGTTCCTCTGCCACTGCATCAGCCAACATGCTCTGAGTCTTTTAACCAGCCCCTGAACCTGCACCTCCCTGTCTGTTAGTGTCAGTAATTTGTGTACTCTGTGCTATAGGCACGCCACCTTCTGACTAGTCCTGCTCTTTAATCATTCGTCCCATTTCCTCTGGTTATATGTAATTCATCAACCCACTTAACTGGTGCGAAGCTGTGTTTATGTTTATTTATTCTAATGGCACCTCTCATGATCTTTAGATCGATTCCTTTGTTTCATTACTTCCATCTCTGGTGATGTTTACTTCTGACCCTTATTTTTCACAGTTTTTACCAAACTTTTGTTCTCTGGTGGTAATATTATGACTCCTTCCTCTTGCTCTCTTTCTCTCCTTTTGTGAGCCTTGTCAGAACAGCCACCTGATTCTGGTCATTTCCTTTTCTCTGAATTCATTTCTGCGCAATATCAAATTGAGGAGATAATATGAACAGCTTAGTGTCTGATGACAGGTTTAACTTAACTGACTCTAGTGGTCTGCTGTGTGGACTAATTATCCTGCTTTCCTTCATTGTTCTCATATATTCTTGGTTCAGATAGTCCTGGAGGTCTTAAACTGTTCTTCCATAACTGTGAAAATATCAGTGATATACTTTGTCGACACATGAATAAGACTCATCCAGGAAATATCTTTGAACACTCAGTTGTCAACGTTGCCTTTGTGTTAGGAATATCTTACCATATGACTTTAAAGTCAGCGACGCTTGTTGCTCACTTGCTTGGCTGAGTGTCGGCAACGCTCTGGATATTCGATCTGAATATTTCTGTCTTCCCACTGCCGGTTATTGAATTCCTTAGGATTCACACAGTCAGCCTTGATATCCAAAGGCTATATCATTCAGAGGTCCCTTCATACTCCACCTCCCCTCCCCTTACTTATACATAATAGATGGCTCGAATGATGACCCTCCAAAACCTTGATTAAAACTTAACTCAGTCCAGGGAGCAACTCTCTCTACCTCTGCTTCTGTAGAAAGAAAGGAAGAATAAGGAGCGGTTTATTGAATTCAGGCAGCTATTCGACTGCAAATATACAGTTAATCACAAATATACAATTAATCACAAAAGAGCATGAGAACAAGATGGGGCTGGATACTTCTACGCTTTATGTGTGTGTGTGTGTGTGTGTGTGTGTGTGTGTTTCTTTAATTACCTATTATGTAATTACGTACTTTTTTCTGTACGGGAAGGGGATTCTACACTCGTGGGGCCCCATATCTTAAACTGCCTCTAGTGTCCTACAATTCTTTGACTTCTGTTTCTTTGTCCGCATTCACAGTGTCATCAGCCACGTTAATCATTCACCAACAACTCTTATACTGAAAAGGACTTCTTTACATCTTTTATAACAAGTTACTTGCTTGATTTCATGTTATGGTCTCTGGTTGTTCCATCCTTGCATCTTTCGGAGAACTGTTCATTGTTGACAAACTAGTTAAAATACTAGTAAAAAATTAAGTGATGTGAGTGCCTCACCCATGACTCTTCTTTCTTCCATGATGGACAGATAAAACATCTATAACCTTCCCTGTAAATCAGCTTTCTTGATTCTAATACTATCTCTGCCGTCCTCAAACACACACACACACACACACACACACACACCACACACCACACACACACACACACACACACACACACACACACACACACACACACACACCACACACACACACCGCTTAACCTACGCCAGGAACCCATTATAAGCAATAAGAAAGAGTGTTAGACTCTATAAGAGGAGTGTTGCTCAAGATAATGTGAGTTGAGACTCACGGGGAGTTAAAGACCTTTTTGTTCTGGGGAAAAAAAAGTCTTGTTACCGACTAGGGAGAAGACTTAACCACAACTCTCTGGGGGGTAGGATGACTCTCTGGGGGTTGGGATGTCTGGGGCGTCGCGGCGGCGTGTTGGGGTGTTGCACTACGTCCCGGAGGGTGACGCTAACCCAAGGACGAGGAAATGGCTGAGGCGAGGAGCAGCGCTGCTGGCGGGGGCGGCGGTGCTCATCCGTGGGCGGCAGGGGCGTGTGGGGAGGGCTGGGCGGGCGCTGCCGGAGCACCGACGACCACAACCACCACCACCACGACGAGGACGACAGCGACGACGACCACGACGGGAGAGAGAGAAGAAACAGACAAGTCATGATGACGAGGACAACAAGGAGCGCCTGTGGCCCCCGCGTAGGAGGGCGTGAGTTGAGGAGAGAGAGCCCCTCTACCCCCCTCTACCCTCCTCCCCCCCACCCCAGCATTGCGTCCATCAATTCTCAAGGATACTCGACGGAAACCGCAGGTCGAGGGGGCCCCCTCACCACCGCAAATAGCGGCGTGCGGCACGCGTCGCGCCGGTACCCGCGCGTTGCGGCCGCCGCAGGGGGAGGAAGGAGAGGAAGAGGAAGGGAGAGGGCGAGAGAGGCATGTGTGATGTAAGAGAGAAAAGTTGAGGGTATGTAAGGACGATTGAAGGGGATGGAGTGGTAGAAACCTCACTCGCGGGATGGTGGCGGTCGACAGGATGCAGCGGGAAGGTGGGATAGGAGAGGAGGAGGGGCACCGGTGTGGACGTGTGACGGGAGAGATGTGTAAGGGAAAGATGGACTGGGAGCAGACGAACGTGGCTAACTGGGGATAAGAGGAGACAAGGTGAGGTCAAGGTGGATAAATAGGGCCTATGCGAAGGGGGGAGAGGGGAAACCTCTGGAAAAGTGTGTGGGAAGACATGTGTGAGGGTGTGAGGTGGGGGAATACGTATTGACGGTGTGTGGGGATAAGACGTAGAGACAGTGTGAGGAAGGAGTAGCCTTGGAAACAGTGTGTGAGGGAAGACGTAAAAGAAATGTGTGGGGGAAGGGGATTACTTGGAAACTGTGTGTGGTGATCAGACGTAGAGAGAGTGTGTTGGGGAACACGTAGACAGTGTGTTGAGGGAGAAGACTAAAACAAAGTGTTGGAGGAGGACTTAGAAACGAAGTTGATGGAAATTCAATCCGAGTAAAAAATCAGAGTAATGGAGACGGGACACAGTGGAAAGTCCTCGAAACGCACATCATCTAGCAGGAGGCAGGCTGCAGGAACCTCTGTGTGAATGGGGCTTCCTTGAGGAGTCGATTTTGCCTTGTTCTCCGGTATCCCCAGCAAATTCGTAGTGCATCCCATGCTCATCCTGTGGGCGGTAGCGCGGAGTTTGGACTTGATCCAGTCCCTTGCCAGGGGCAAAGGACAGTGCTCCTGGGGAGGATGATGTCGCTTACGATGCCATTAGGCTTCTGAGACGTGCACCCGGTTGAGGAGTCGACATTGTGCCTCGCCTGTCACCAGAACTTCCCCACAGGAG
>JAUUDW010640426.1:0-10945 GCA_032361385.1 Panulirus guttatus
TATAGCTTTAATAAGATGACCTTGAGTAGGGCTTTCAGTTGGCCATGCTGTCTCATCTTCCATGAAGTAAAGCTTATTATGTATAACTTACCTGATGGACAATGGAGTTCTTGACTAAACTCTAGGCTGGGTTTATTTCCAACCGCTTATATCATCCAGAACTCTCCACAAGGAGATGGCTGCAGTTCGAATTCATCCCTCTTCGATTCATTGTACGTAAGCCTCAAGTTTCCAGGCTTACCACAATGTAATGCTTTGTGGTGTAGAACTTGGGCATATCTGTTTCGCATGAATCCGTAATGTTGTTATTGACGACACACACTGCAGCTGCGGCTTCTGTCGCTGCAGCGGAACCTGCTCGTCCCTCAGCTTGTGAGTGGCAGGGGCATGTGTCTGAAAATGTGACTCTGATCGACTCTGATTTTTCTGAGATGTGTTCTTCGTAAGTCAAGCTCCAGCCTCTCAGTTTGACTACATTTGATTATTATAGAATGATCTCTCTTAGAAATTCAATTCGTGGTGCTTAAGAACTTCGGACACCTGTCTGTCGTCCCGTTGAATTATTTTTGGCTGCTAAAATCCGACACACTAACATCTATACGATGGCGTTCGTCCGCCAGCGCTGAGAGGAACAACTCATCTGGGTGTGCGAAACAGGCGTTTCGAAAGATGACTGGATCCACACACCCGTCTTTCAATATAGTATTGAGACATCTTGACCGTCCCACCACGAGTGCCACTTTCATTTCATGATGATGCAGTTTTTGATTATTAACCATACCGGATTATAGACCTTGGCAACATATAGTCTACCTGCGATTTCAAGTTTGACGAGGGATCATCATTACCAACGTACAAGCCGCGTGGAGTGACTCATCCTCTCAGGGTCACGTCATGCAAGCTATTGGTTACACGAGCCAGAAGAACCTGCTTGACGTATCTCGTGCAGGTACTGCTGGTCCGTGCTTATGATACCATCAGTAACTGGCAGCTGAATAGCAGAAGACTCAAGTCTAATAACAGGCTGATGTTCACTTGGCTGCAGTGCTTTACCAGCGGGTTCTGAAAGATTCTGAAGGCCATGGACGCCCTAGCAAGATTCACACACGAAGTTGGCATATGAACCAGTCTAGTCAGCGGCCTCTAAAAGTCTTTTTTACTCTCTCTTGTGTTGACATTGGTACCATCGTAAGAAGGAACTACGAGTTTGTCAGCAGAAATTTTGTTTATTGCCAAAAATTTCGCAATCCCATCAGATATAACTCTAGCAGGTCCTAAGATAATTCCTATATGGCTGATTTAGTATAAGAATGTGGTTCTTCTACCAGAGTCACGTGATCTTCAGTAGTTATGATGCTGTGGTGAGCCTAGCTGATCTTTCGCGTTCCCGTCGTGTCTTTCCTCTCATCGAAGCACAATCCGTGACACACTAGCTACTTTGGCAGCTGCTGCAGCTCCTGTCTTTTCCTTTTCGTTCTCGGAGAACTTTTTTCCTGTCTTTTACATTTGACTCTGGTAATGGGCTGATTATTCCCATGTCTTGAAGGTTAGCAATTGCTATCCCAGCAGCTGCCCGATCTGAAACTCCGTAACGATCGCTTGCTTGTGCAATCGATGAAAGGACTTGACTATTTTAAGGGCCAACGAGAAATTCAGCACGGGAAGAAGATGCCCAGCGGCGTCCGACTATGTGTCTAACTTCTTTTGTGTAAAGGACTGAGAGAGTGAGAGAGAGAGTGTGAGGCAGGAAACACTAAAAGACAAACTTTTGAGCAGAATACTCGTTTCCTCTAGTCCTCTCACAACGGTCGGATCTCATACGGGAGGCCAAGTGTCTCTGCAACACACGCATCTTGCGTCCGCTGGCTGGCGGTAACAGTCTTGATAGAGGATCCCAGCTGGTCGGAGATCGCAGCCACGACTCCAGAGATTCGTCCATCATCCCGACCCAACTATAATGCTAGGTGTAAGAACCCGCCACCAGCCAGACCCTCTCTTGGCCTCCACATTCTGACAGTTTTATTACGTCAGTCGTTAACCCCGGTAGCTCCCCTAGCAGTCATTAATCACGTGTGAATTAGAACGTACCAGGAACCCACCAGAAGGTCTCGCCGAAGATAGCGCCCAAACCTGATTCGTATATGATGGCGACAATTACTTAGTGGCCCGACGAGGTAGCCCACCGCGACTGAATCCAGAAGCCAGGAGGCACCAGCTGTCAACGGTGGGTAAATCCTGAAGACGTTGTGTCCCAGGCTCGCCGTCCCAGATGTGAAGATCCTCGATGGATTACAAGTGGCTCCAGGACCGTAAAACATGTATATGGAGAAAGTAGTAAGATCTGCAAATTACATGATGCTGTAATTGCTAGATTAAGGCTAGGCTATAGGTACTACTGGCGCTTTGGCCTATCTGGAGATGTTAATCGTGTAAACTGTAAAGTTTGTGGTCAAAGATTTGCACATATACTAGAACACTATGTCTTAGAATGTGAAAACATAGAGCCGTTTAGGGATAGATCTAAACAAACCCTGCAAGAAATGTTACAACATCTTATTGTTAATAACAAGATAACTGAAATGTTAAGTTTGTATCCACTTTTTGCATCTAGCAGGTAAAACTTAACATATGAAACTATGTAACTATGTTATGCATGTAATATGAACCCACTGGGGTCTGACTAAGACACTTTGTGGCCCCTGTAATCCTTTTGCGCTACCGCTCACAGGATTAGTATGGGTTGTACAATAGATTTGCCGGGGTTCTCTGCACAAATCAAAATCACAGCATTAGAAGCCGATTATCAGAGTCGTGAGTCAATTCCAAAGTAGCATTAGCTGCAGACTGCTGCATTAAAGAGGGGCCTTTACATCAACAACAGACTGACACTGCAGGAGTGGGACCTACAGACCTTTACAGCACCAGCAACAAGACTAACACAGCTAGTACGAGAACAGCAGACTACAACAGCATAATCAGCTACAGCAGACATCACTGCAGTACCCGACCTATACAGCAACAGTAGCAGACAATACAGTGCTGGGTGACTTCTACTACAGCAGAAACGGTCTACTAAAGCAGCACCAGCAGATCATCCGAGCAGTAGGATGTCTACAGCTAAAACAGCAAACTGTTACAGCAGCGTTTGACCTCCAAACGGACTACCACCGCCATTGCATTAGTAGACCACCACAACCCTTCAGGCCTTTACAGTACCCGCAGTAAACAACCACAGTAGTGTGGAACACATACTACCACACCAGACTACTAGACCAGTGTGGGACCTCTATAAAGCAGACTACCACATCAACGTGGCTATTACAAAGACATTAGCAGACTACCACAGCCTGTCGGGGCCTCTACAGCAACAGCAGACTTGTCCCATTTGTTATTCATCTGCAGTAACATGTTTCGAAAACCTCCGTTTAATTCTAAGCCAAACTGCCTTTTAATCTATCAAAAAAAGTGTACCATAGCGCCGTGCGACCTCCTCCACAGCAGCAGTAACAGACAGCCATAGCAGGGTGCGGTTTCAACAACAGTAGACTGTAAACACATCGTCTAAATTCATCCCGTGAGAAAGGATAACATTCTCAACGGGAACTCAGTACAGGAAAACATCATCGCTACTCTATTAGTGACAAAAGTCAAGTACATCAACCAATGTAGCCGCTGTGGCAGGAGAACGAGGCAGCGAGAGATTAGCAGAGGTATGACAGTGTAGCAAAGCTGGATCAGCAGAAACAGGATAACACAGCAAGGCTGGATCAATAGAAACAGGGCACCACTCTAAGGTTAGCGGAAACAGAACACTACTGTAAGGTCATCAGTAACAGAACACCACTGTATGGTCAGCGGGAACAGAACACCACAGGAAGATCAACAGAAATAGTAAACCACTTTGAGATTAAGTGAAACAGTACACCACTGTCAGATCAACAGAAATAGTACATCAGAGTAGCTTCAGCATAAAGAGAACACCACAGTACTGCAGGATCAACAGAAACAACAGGAGCAGTAAGAGTGACACAACAGCAGCTGGGGTCGGTGGCCTGGTACATACTGCTGTTGACAAAGTCTTCATCGTCCTCAATAAGCGAAGAAAAACTGAAGCTTTGTGTGGTTATTTATGACTCCTCGTCGTCGCCTTCTCAGACACAAGAAGCCCTACATCAGTGACTAAAAATAACTCTGACTATAGAGACGACAATGTGCTAGATATCAAAAATTATTACAGTAAAACATCAAAAACCTGGCTGAAGTTGAGAGACATTTTGTTTAAACAAAGTTGGAATAGGATAATAAGTAAATTGTACTTAAATTTAATCATGGATATCTAAAACGGATTTCAGGCATATGAAGCGCACGAAAAAGATTGCTAAAAATGTGGAAGACTAAAAGGACAGACAAAAGAATGATCTACAGAAAGGAAATCTGTAAGACATTTGGTATAGTAAATACTACAAGCCAGTATGAATGATATGAACAAAGAAGAAAACGACGCCACCTCCACTGAACACGAGAACTAGGATATATTCGAAAGATGGCACAAGATGGTACAGACACGATATAACTTGTTATAAAGCTCATCAGACTAATAACTGGATTTAATCCTATGGGTGAAGGAAACAATATGTATTTAAAAGTAAGATAAAGCATACGTTCTTCACAGAAAATGACGTTAAAACGGGTCATCGACAAGATATAGATAATATTAAACCTTTTCTCAGTAGCCTACATGTGTTAACATTTTAGGCTATACGAAGCTGTTTACCAGGCTATAAGCTGTTGACGTAGCTACATGATAATGATTACTAAAAGTGCGACTACAATTACTATCATTATCTACGTCTCATCTTCCTCATCGTAACGAATAATCATGCTCTCTTCCTACTCCGTTTTATCCAACTATCTTTTTTTCTGTCTCTTATTCAGTCCTGTTTTTCTTCTGCTCCAGTCTGCATCCCACACTTTACTTACGTCTTGTCTGTCTCGTCTCTGCCCCATCCTCCGCCTACCTCACCACCTCCACCTCACCACCTCTCCTCCTCCAACCTCTTGCCTCACCACTTCTCCTCCCACCTCCTGCCTCACCACCTCTCCTCCACCCACCTCCCGCCACGGGCCATCATCAAATCATGTCACTGGCCGGTCGGGGAAGCCACCTCACCGGACGCTGACCACATCCTTGACGCTCTCCTCGCCACCTTCCCGCTTCCCCTTCCGCCCACTTCCTCATGCAACCGCACCAACTGCAGTCTCTTATCTACCAACACAGGAAAAAAATTTCCCCCAATGTTTATATATTGTCAACTTCATATGATCTCTCAGTCTCGTTATAACAGGAGCCTATTCATTCATCTACACCACGACAAAGCTGATTCTCCGCTTCACGCTACTGTCGAGAAATCCTGATTTCTTTAGTGCTACGATTCGCTGAGATTAAAACCACAAAGGTTCTAACTCATTTTAGTACCAAAGTGGTCAGGATTTTCCGGAGACTTCTTGAACCATTCTTCTTATATTAGGAACTGTGTATGATCAGCATCATACATAGTGAGTATATGTAGTCTTGATATTATCCATAACACCGGAAGATGTTAAAAAGAGTTTTTGGTTGGTGGATGTAGCTTGACGTTGACGGCCTTAATGACGCTGGTAGTTGATAGGTCTCTTAAAGCCCAGACGCCCAACGAACTACTTAACTTTAGAAATTTAAGGTTACCCAAAAATCTCCCGTTATGGGTTCCGTACTATGTACATGTACAATCTCTATTGTACATGCCATCCATTAAAACCTGCAGACTTTGTCTGACACTTTGATCTTTGAAATTTGAAATTTGATAACGTTTCAGAGGTCAAAGTCCTTTTTGATTTTGACACTATATCACCAAGGGCGCCTGGCTGTCGTGGGGGCCGGGTGGGATAACAAACCCAACCGCCTAGGCCCAGTGCTTAGGTCCCTCACCACCGCCGGGCCACCCTAGAGCATAGGGCCCGCACCTTCTCAGTTGTAAGGAGGTTTAAACTCAAACAACAGCAAACTATATCACCGCTCGACCAGTGACGACCTACGGAAACACACCTTTTCTCGGCCTCTCTCTGCCAACACTCCGCCTGCCACACTTTTACACTGCTTCCAGTTTTGACAGTGACGTGCACTGCTTTTGTCACTGTTTCAATAATAATTTCACCTGAAATCGTCCGAGTCAAGTTTCACTGGCCCAGTTTAGCTCGATCTCTCTTGGGCATTGTCACCACAGGACTCGTACCTCTTGTTGACGTTTTCCTTCACGGTGTGATAAACTTTCGACAAATTTCTCCTTTTCTCTGATTTATCTCTTCCTACAATCTTCACGATTCATCTTATGAACTGTCAGTGAATCAAATCTTACTATACTTCCTTTGTAACCTTCTTCATACTGAGGCAAACCTATTTAATCTTCCTATCTTTGTGTTTTATCACTTTCCTTATCCACCCTTCGCCATAAATTGCCATCTCTTCTTTCACGTGTTAATCACGACTATTTTTTCCCCCACATGCTTTTCCTTCTTGTATCATACTGCTTTCGCATAAGTTTTTTCTTTCAAACAATGTTTCCTCACAACCATATTTAGCCTCCCTCATTGCTTAACCTGAGTTTATCTCTTCCGTACCCGAGTTCTCTTGCCTTAATTACAGGATGCCTTAAAAGCCAGGACTCACAAACAGAATCTACTGTCTACTTTTAGTTTAACAAATGCTCAAATTACTTGACTTCAACTTGCTTATGTAAGGCAAGTTCATGCCATGCAATCTGAGCATTTGCTGAACTGGAGGTAAATAGTGTATTCTGCCTGCGATTCCGGGCTTTTAAAGCATTTCTATACATCAGTTAAAGCTACTTAAAATTACACTACGTTCTATTTTCACACGTAATATCGCATTCCTTTATAATCACTCCTCCAACCTCAGCCACGCCTATCCCTCTGTATATTCTTCGTGTAAGCGTCCTTTCGTTCTTCATGTCACATTTCTTTTAGCTGTCATTTATTCTTTTCTTTTCCTTGTCAACTCTCTTTACATAGCATTTTCCTCCTTCCATTTCTTTCTTTTCCAATTCTAGCAGCAGAGGCAGGTCGCCTCTTACATCTCCTCGTCTCCATTAGCTTACACTCCCTCTCTTTTGTCGACTCCTTTCACCGTTTTTTTTCTCTCTTTTCTTTCACTTATCCTCTCCATCTCACCCTTCCCCAGTTTTCTTAAGTGGGTGGTTAGAAGGGGAAGGGAAAAGTGGAGGATTGGACAGGGAAAGGTACACTCGAGAAATGAATGATAGTCACTCAGGGTACAGGTTTATGGTGTAGGTTTTGCTCAAGCGAGTGAAAGGTTTGCTGGCTACGTATTTCTAGTGTCTTTATCTATCATACCCCTGGCGGACCGGGCGGGGGTGCGTGTGGAGTGGTGATGTGTGTGGGCTTTAAAAGAAAATTAGTTAAGCTTTTTCTTTATCGTGTACATCGATGGATGACTGGAGCTTCGCTCAGGGTCTCGAGGCTGTGATTGGGAACCCTGCTCACTCCCGCCCTCCCTAACGGGGCTCCCTAACCAAGTGGGGGACAGGGGTGGGGGTGCTCCGTGACTGCCTCGCTCCGCCCGACTGGCCTCAGTCACGCCCTCCCGCTACCTGTGACGTCACTAGGGAGCCCAAAGTTTAAAACGTTATTCTCGGACCTTCGTCTGGAGTCGGAGGTGCACGAAGCACAGGTCGGTACCTCTGATGTACTTGTGTCCACCACTACCCAGTATACGGCCATTTGTCCTTCCGTTATCCGGCCAAGGTCCGACCTATGCACCTCTTCTCATCCGGCCTTTAAACCCACTCATCATTCTAACCGGGAAACATTCGGTAATCCGATACATCTCTACCCTTTAAACATCCGGTTTCAACCCCCCCCCCCCTTCCTCCATCCCTCTCCCTCAATATCCTACGGCAGTTCCGTCATCCGACCTTTGGAACTTCGTTATCTGAAGTCATCACTCTCCATTACCGGCTCTTACTCAGGTATCCGGCAACACTACCAACACTTACCAAACCCAAACAAATTTAGTAATCTATAAACAACTAGGAATCATCAGGCCACAGCACTGAGAAGCCAACAGTACTAGGTACAATTCGACCACTGCATTATGTTATCCGACATCCGACAACAGCCACAGGAATCACGTGGCCAGCACTGGGAATCACACGGCAAAACGCACTAAGAATCATCGGGCCACAGCACCAGGCAGCCACAGCACTTTGAATCACCCGCACGGCACTAGGAATCAACCGGCTACAGCACTGGGAATCACACAGGCACAGCACTAGGAATCATTCGACCACTGGGAATCATCTAGGCACACCGCTGAGATTCAAGCAGCCACAACGCTGGGATTCATCCAACCGCAGTACTAGGAATCAAGTAGTCACAACACTAAAAAAATCACACGGTCACAGCGCTAGAATTCACACAGTTACAGAACCGGAAATCATCCAACCACAGGACTTGGATTCATCCACCCACAGCACTGGGGTTTATATAGCCACAGCACTAGGAATCATCAGCCCACAGCCTTTGGATTCATCCGGTCTCAGCACTGAGGACTAATCATTCGCCCTCAGCATTTGGATTCAGCCACCCTCAGCACTGGGAGCCATCCGTCCACAGCATTTGCATTCATCTAGTCTCAGCACTAGGACTCATCCAGCCGATCCAGCCGCAGCACTGGGACTAACCCAGCAGTAACACTGGGATTCATCCAGCCGTAGCACTGGAACTCATCCAGCCGCAGCACTGGGACACATCCAGCCGTAGCGCTGGGACACATCCAGCCGTAGCGCTGGGACTCATCCAGCCGTAGCGCTGGGACACATCCAGCCGTAGCGCTGAGACTCATCCAGCCGCAGCACTGGGACTCATGAGTCCGCAGCGCTAGGAACCACTTGGCAATAGCACTAGAAATCATCCAACCACAGCGCCGAGATTCATCCAGCCACAGCACTGGAAATCATGCAGTCATAGCTTTAGAAATCACACAGCTACAACAGCAAGTACCACTTCTCCACAGCATTGGGAATCATCTGGCTACTGCAGTATGAGGCTCATCATTCACACAGCGACCACCGCTCCTACAGCGTTCCTGGTCCCGTCGATGAGTAAGGTCTCTGTGAGCACCACAGAGCAAAGCAGTGTGCGGCTGCCGGTGGATCAAATCCCCGGGGTCCGTCTCCCTTGCAACTTTCAACTTTGCATAACCTCCTCTGCAGCTGAGTCTGCAGTGACCTCACCGTTTTGCGGATGGACGCCATTGTCTCCTGAGAATAAACTTGTCAGATCTGAAATATTAGTCCTCAGACTACCACAAACTGAGGTTCTGACTTTGTCCTCATCGCACTCCTTAGTATTTCAACAGACGTTTTATGGCTACGTAATTCACTGTACAACATTTATTGTTATCTGAATTGATATATCTATTCAACGTATACATCTTTTATAAGATGTGGGGAATCAGTATGCACTTGTTCCCTCCACAGAAACTGTACCACTGCGAGTATGCACAAGTTTGGGGAACTCTCTCTGTAAGTTGGTCCAGTCAAGGCATCCATTAACCTCTCTTATCACAGATCACAGGACTACATCGCCAGCTCACGGTAAATCACCACGAAACCATCATCACATTGCCGTGTTCAAATAGAAACCAGAAACAAAACACTCACTAGATGCGCGACGCAAACTTTGTGGAAGAGAGCGTGAGAGAGACGGAGAGAGAGAGAGCCTGGTATCTGGCCGATATGAGCGCGCGGGGAGAGTGAGACGGGAGGGTAGACCCTGCCTCAAATTGCGTGAAATAAGGGGAGGCAGCGAGCGAGGGGTACAGGAGCTACCGGCGGCTGGAGGGGAGCGACGAGCGGTGGAGAGAGGGGTAGTCGTAGGGTTGGTGGGGGAGGGGGTTGTGTGTGTCGGTGCGAGGGGGCAGAACAGGGAGGGAGGAGCGGACGGGGTGCAGCGTGGGGGTGTTTATGGCGATCAATGCCTTCCCGCGCTGACTCATTTTGGGTGGGGCCAGATCTGATATCCATTTTTTTACTTACCTCGTTATCCATACCTCAAAAGTGAACACCGTGTGCCACAGTAACACCTATTCTTTCATCTACCATGTTATGTGAGGCGAGAAGAACACCTAGGCTTCGGTTCCCCGGCCATGTACACAATGGTACGCGGCAACAGTTATAAACACGTGTTCTTTTCCCGCCCTCTGAGGCTGCACATGCGCACTGCCCGGGTGTTTGTGCGGGAAACTCATAAAAGCTTAATTCAGAGGCCGAGCGAGAGGGTAAACGTTGATAAAGTTGAAGGATCATAACAGCATGAGGATGCTGTGTGTTCAGGACACAGCAATGGATGATATTACGTTAGATGTACCGGGCGGAATGGGGAGGGGGGGGTTGTCCTACACAAGATGGGAGGCAGTGACGCGTGTCACTTGTTAGGCTCCGCGCGCTAAAACTGACCAATATCATCAACCTCTCACATTACCGCTTACAACCAACATTTTGTGGCTGCCATAAAATGTCACCGAAAATACCACAAATTCTCTCGTCTCGCCACAGTAGGACTACTTTTCTTTTGAGGAAATAAGAAAGAATAAGCGTCTTAAGTGATATGATATTGGCGATAGCCAATTCAATGTAACGCTTCCCCCTGACGTCCGAGAGGAACAAAAACCACGAGAGAAATCTGCCAGATGCACTCAGAGCTGTGGCCGTCCTCCCTGGGTGGCCCAGACGTACCCCCCTCCCACTCTGCCCCCTATTGTCTAGCGTGGAAGGGACGAGAGTGGCCGTGGGGGAGAGAGGGGTGACAACGGACATGATAAAGACTGGGAAGGTAAGTGAGGGATCAGAACAAGCAGGATAAATAC
>JAUUDW010640437.1:0-10944 GCA_032361385.1 Panulirus guttatus
GTATGAGTGCATTGGGTTACTTGTGGAAGAGAGAAACTCGTTGAAGAAAAGGAGAAAAAGTGTTGGCGACAGTACAATTCCTTAAGGGACACCGCTGTTGATGGAGAAAAGGGGGGAGGCTGATCCATCAACAACCACTAAACTCTTGTTCAGAGAAGAACTGATTAATGACGCTGAAAATGGCTTCCCCAGTTGTATGTCTTAATTTTTGTTTGCAAAAAAGTACAAGTTCATTTATATCATCTCCATCAATGTATCTCACATATAAGACAAGTTGAGCCTGTCCAATGACGTCAGTCGATTCGTCAAGCTGAAGTGAAAAAGAGTGTCTTGTTTTCAACTTATTCACTGCTTGATCAATAATATCTTTACTCATTTAAGTTACCCTTCGATATGCAGTTTGGTGTGACAAAGGAACAGCCTTTCGTTGGTCAGCTGCCTATATATCTAGCAATTTTTCAGCCATCACAACTGCAGGTGGCAATATCAGTTCTTCAGCTATATTAAATAACTTTTTAACTTTAGCAACCAATAAAGATACAATTAAGGATGCTTCTAGAGCTTTGCTTGATGTTGTGGAGGGTTTCTTAATTGTTGTCTGAGAACACTTAGAATCAGAATTTTTCTTTTAAAAAACTCCGCCGGTTTACCAACATAGCGTTGATGTTTTAAGTTGACGTTGGAGGTGAGCTGGTTTCATACTACTGTTGGCCAACGTCTCCCATCAAAATAAGCACAAAGCTTCTGGAGGATCAAAATTGGTAGAAGTAAATCCAAAAAGCACACCATCTTCCTTGTATTTTCGATATTTAAGTAGGTTTCTTTTCTTTTTCTTTCAGCTGTTTGACTTCCTTCACTTGCATGGTTGCTGCGGCTGCTACAGTTATCACGTTTTAACTATCTATCCATATTTCTTGCTCTTAAAGAAATAACTCTGGGTTTAAGCTTACATGAGAATTTGAAAAAAAGAGATGTTCACACTTTCACTCCTAAGACGAAAGTGAGCAAGCGTGACTCGAGCAAGGAGTTAAGCACTGTTCCCGTACGTGTCCTGTCCCGTTTCCGTTCCCACTCCCCTCAGTTTCTGTCTCGTTCATTTTAATTATTACTCTGTTCTCCTGTCATTCGCTTAAGTTGGAAACTGCGTAAGTGCTGTGGTTATTCAATTATTCTACATTCTTAAACAATCGTCCATGCACACACACACATGCTCAAGTAAAGTTACTGATCCAAAATGTCATATGACCTGTATGTGATACAGTGTGGAAAAGAAAAATATATTTTTTCATTATCTTCTCACGTACCCCTTTGAACAATGCTTCGTACCCCCAGGGGTACACGTATCCCAGTTTGGACAGAACAGGTCTAGTACAGTGTTGTCCAAACTTTTTTGCCTATTGTACCCCTTGTTAAATTCTTCTACCACTGAGTACCCCATGACTGATTAAGCTCAGTATTTGGAAAAACAAAGCAAATTATATTAAAAGTTCGTCTAATATGAGTACTGGATGATAATTTATTATTCAGTATACTAAAGGAAAAGGCTAACGAAATAACATAAAAATCTTTGAAAAGTACTTACAACTCAATGTGAAATGTGAGATTAATGTTCACTGATGATTTTTGCCATTTTGGGCGGTAGAGAGGCTACTGCAGTGATCAGGCTTGTTCCAGGTTTACATTTAGGTTCTTTCTCTGTTTTGACTTGATAACACTCATTACAGAGAAAGATACTTCACAAAGGTAGGTAGACCCAAAGGGCAGAAGGTTTTCCAAAGCATTCTCTCCTAGGTCAGAATGCTCCTTCTTTACACAGCTCCAAAACCGTGTGAGGACTTAGCTTTCAGATATCAGTTTGAGGCCATGGAAGAAAACACTTCTAACATTGCTTTCTATAGGCAAATAGGAAGCTTCTTCATATTATTTTCAGATAGGAGGAGTGGATTCCTAATCCAATCCGGCTGTTCAAATCTCTCATATTTGTCAGGAAAGTAAAATAAAAAGAATAGATAAGGTTGGTCACATGTTCCACAATAACAGGCACCACAGTCTCTCATCATTGTTACTGGAAAAATATGCATAACAGAGGAAAACATATAAAATCTTAACCTGAGTATATCTTCTACAACTCTATTTTCTTTTGAAAATCACCATCTTTATTATATAAGCTGAGAATGTTTGTATCATTGCCCTGCGGAGAAAAATTCAACTTACTCAGCTTGCTAAATATGTCTGCAAGATATGCCAGTTGTGCAAGGCAAATAGCGTTTTCAAAGAATATGACAAAAGATATGACAAAAGGAGATCCATGTTTTGATAAAAAGGAGCCTACCTCATTTCGCAACTCGAACAACCTGGCGAGTAACCTCCCTCTCGACAGCCAGCGCACCTCTGTGTGCAGTGATAGTTCTGTGTGCTCGGACCCTATGCTTTCGTACAGTCTGTGAAACAGGGGAGCATTAAGCGGCCTTGACTTTATAAAGCTGAAGTACTTTGACACTATCATTCTATATCCCATGCAACTCTGAACTCATTTTGTTGAATGCTAATGTTTCTCTGTGAATGATGCAGTGAGTCAGCTCCACATCAGGATTTTCCTTCTTATCCATGCAACGAGTCCCTTCAATTTCCAGGTCATGGATGCAGCAGCGTCTGTACATTCGCTAATTAAGATTTCCAAATTAAGTTCTTGTTCCGAGAAAAACTGATTAATGACACTGATAATGGCTTCCCCAGTTGTGGGTTTTAATTTTTTGCAAAAAAGGACATGTTTATTTATTTCATCTCCATCAATGTATCTCACAAATGCGACAAGTTGAGCCTGTCCATTGACGTCAGTCGATTCAAGCTGAAGTGAAAAAGACTCTTGTTTTCAACTTATTCACAACTTGATGGATAATATCTTTATTCGTTTGATATACCATTCGAGAAACAGTTTGGTGTGACAAAGGAACAGCCTTTAGTTGGTCAGCTACCTTTATATCTAGCATTTTTACAGACATCACAACTGCAGCTGGCAATATGTGACCTTTGGCCTGCAGTATAGTTAGTGACCATCGGCAGACCGTACGGTCACTGATCATCGACAGGCAATATGGTCAGCGGCTATAGGCAGGCAGTATAGTAAGGTACAATTAGCAGGAGGCATGGTCATCATCCAACGACAGGCAGTATGGTCAGTGACCAATGGCTGGCAGTATTAAATGGCTTTTTAGGTTCAGCAAGTAATAAAGATACAGCTTAGAATGCTTCTAGAGCTTTGCTTCATGTTGTAGAGGTTTTCTTCATTGTTGTCTGTGAACACTTAAAATCAGAGTTTTATTTTGAAAAACTCCGCCGGTTTACCAACAGGACACTGATGTTTTGTGTTAGGGTGACGTTGGAGGTGAGCTGGCTTCATACTGCTGTTGGCCAACGTCTCCCAGCAAAAGAGGTACAAAGCTTCTGGAGGATCAGAATTCGTAGAAGTAAATCCAAAAAGCACACAATCTTCCTTGTTAATGCCGATATTTAGGCAGCTCTATCATTTTTCATATTCACAGCTGCTTGATTTCCTACATTTTCATTTCTGCTGCGGCTGCTGCAGCTATCACATTTTAACCACCTATCCATATTTCTTGCTGTTAAAGAAATAACTGTCTGTAAGCTTACATGTGAATTTGAAAAAGAAATGTTCACACTTTCACTCCTAAGACTAACTGAGTAAGCGTGACTCGAGCGAGGAGTTCAGCACTGTTCCCGTAGGCGTCTTGTCTTGTTTCCTCTCCCTTCCCGTTATTACCATCTCCCCTTTATTTCTTTCTCGTTCAATTTAATTTTTCTCTGTTCTCTTGTTATTCACTAAGTTGGAGACTGCGTAAGTGTTGTGGTTATTCAATTATTCTACATTCTTTAAAAATCACCCATGCACACATACACATGCTCACAAAAGTTACTGATCCTAAATGCCATATGACTTGCATGTGATACAGTATGAATTTTTTTCACTATCTTCTCCCGTACCCCTTTGAATAATGCTCTGTACCCCCAGGATTACACGTACCCCAGTTTGGACAACACTGTTCTACGACAAGCAGGGAATACGTGGGAAGCGTTCTTTCTCCCCCTGTCCACAGGATTTTCCCTCTTAAGGCACAGTCCTCTGTTCTTGACGTTACCTCGCTAACGCGGGAAATGGCCAACATGTAGGAAAAAAAGAAACATATAATTAATTTACTAGAGCAAAAATAAGTTCATAGGAGCCGATCTTCTACGTTATCTTTTAATGTTTGGTTCTTGTCAGTTCATGTATCATAAAAGCCGATCAGTTACCGTGCATTGATCAGCTTGTCACATACTCTGCTGACTGCTATATAATTTTTGCGGTGTTTCATTTCTTTTCTTTGATGTGAGTTCCACTTTCGCTCCCTTTTTTTCTTTAAGTACTTAACCACTCTCCTCATACAGGTTCCCATGCAAAGTACAACGGGGATAGAGACGGTGAAAACGCACACATTTATCGATAGGTTTTCCCAGTTTAGCTCTGTTATTATTTAAAGGCTCTTTTCAGTTACGCTGAATTATTCGGAATCATCCACCTTTACTGTCTGGTAATATCCAGTGTCCGAGCTAATGCGAGCGCTTTTGTAATTTAGATTCATTTACAATATGCAGGATTTTTTTCTCTCGGAATTGAAGGTACCCAATTAGGGATATTCTCGCTCATTTTGTAATACTGAGCCGATAATTTCAGAAATAAATGAAGCGTGCAAGCTCTAAGCAGGAAAGCTTGTTCGAGAAACGCAGGGTGATGAAGATAAGTGAATAATTTTTAATTTGCTAGAATTATATTTTCTTTTATATTCTCATCCAGCCATTTGCCTTACTACGTTCTATAATTTCTTCTCTTTGCATTTTTCATCGGAATTGTTTGAGAGGTTCATAGCTGCTTTTATTTCTTACGATAAGAAGTGGAACAGACATATCTCTATTGAGTACTAGTTATGTCTTCAGCACTGTCTCTTGTTTAAACATCCAGGAGTTTTCCCTCTTTGGCAGACTAATCTACTGTCAAAGTTTCACAAAAGACACACATGATTTAATGTGTGTATTAGATATATGTAAAGCAACTTCTCTTCACAGTATCAGGCAATAACTGACAGCTGTGATCTACTCACAGATTTTGTTTATCATGTTATCTTTTCTGTAATATTCTTTTAGCCAACAAAATCAATACATCCATAGCCATACTCACTAATATGAGTCATCATGATCGGTTCTAAATGAAGCAAAAGAAGAACACATGGTGAGAAATATCATGAAAGATAGATTTCTTATATGAAATATTTGACATATTTTTCACTTAATTCTCCAGTTGATGATCGTAATATTGTACACCAGCTGCCATGAGTTATCAACACATTATGATCATCAACGTCACACTATCATAGAGAATTGTATCAAAATTATACTACCATACTGATGATATAGATACCGATAAAAACGCCTTTTCCATTAAATCCTTGTTCCTCTCGTAGATCACTGTGTATGTGATAAGATATGACCTGTTTAACTTTGGTCATGGACTGGAGGGAGGGAGACGAGGCATCGGTGATTGTGATCCGCCGAGACGTCTTATTGCAGGGCTTCACTCGCTTTATATAAACTACTTCGATGATCATATGGTAAGTTTTAAGCTTGCTATAACTCACTGTCAGATATAGAAAATGTTTTACTGAGAACGCTAAATCTTCCATTGTTAAAAAATCTTTCTTCTGTTTTGAGAAGAACATATGGAGACTGGCTAATATAAATCCAAATAGTTTGTGTAGAACAAGAGCGCATTAAGCCTCTTTGAAGAGGTTTAAAATTTTCCTTTAAAAATCCTCATTATAGTTCACCAACATTTCTATAATTCATCAAAATAAATTCTTTGTGATTTGATATCTGAAATAGCATTACTCGTAATTACTGGTGGCAGCAGCCCTCTTTATACACGGTAGAACATACTAATGCAAAAAAGTGATCTGATTTACTATCAAAAAAACGATCCATACAATAATTTTTTATATCTTTATATGAATTTTAATGGGCTTTACTCTTTTATCGAAATGGCCTTTTGTGAAGTTCATGTGTAACTTGACAGGATTTCAAAAAAAAAAAAAAAAGACAATGAATTTACCTGCCCTATAAATCTGCACAGTTTCATCACGCATTTTTCCAGAGATCAGGACTATCATTTCCACCAACACTCTCAAGATTCTCAACCCGGAGAATGAAGAGGAACACTTCTTGACTTGCAAAACTCTACATTCTGCAACATACTCCTTAAGAACTTTAACAGCTTACTCTTTGTCATCAGGCACGGATCCTGAACAGTAGCTGCCTCAACACCGGCTCATGGCTCCACTGTGCCTCAGACAGCGGGTTTTCTGGGTGACACTTCAGGAACAATCTGCACTAAGTGACAGGCTGGCTCCTGCTGGCGGCGCATGCTTTCTCGAAACCATATTGTCCGCATATATACCCTCTGAAGTATCTAGTAACTCCTTTACATTTGCTCTCAAGATTGAGGTTTTTGAACCTTTAGTTGAAAAGTATGTATTCGTTAACATGATGCATTTACAGACAAAAACCTTCAGAACTTGCTAATACATCTGATATTACAGTAATGAAAATGCTAAGGTGATGCAAGATGCAGAGCCCTGCCCTCAGGTTCCACCACTGTATTCTGTGTATACGCTGACACAGACCTCAGTGTCATTACTGTAGAAAAGAGAAAGAAAAAGAAAAGTCATTCACATTAACAAAACAGGCTCATTAAGAAAGTATATAATAGATACAGTTGTAGAAAGTATTGCAAGAATTAAATAATTCCATTATAGGTAAAACTGGTAACAACACGTCTCTCAGTATCCTAATTCTTCGACTACCTGACTACTTGCGGATTTAGAGGATTTTCCCTCTGTCGGCACTTCCTATTGTGTGTCTGACTAATCATAATACTATTTACTATCATGATCTATTTTGATATTAACAAAGTTGATCTTGATACTGTCTTCCCTCCCACCATAAAAGAAAGCGTTCTACCGCTAGATAAGTGACTGGGAGTTAGGATGGAGAACTCCGTCTCCTTTGCTATAGCGAAACACGAGACAATCAGTTAGCTGCGAACGTCAACGCCAGACCCAACTTTTCATGAGTTTCTTAGCTTTTACACTGTTTTCTGTTTTGCCTGCCTCGTTACTCCCTGGAAAGAGAGTGTGCTCAATCGCGTGTGCTGAGATACAGAGCAACTATTGTCTCCCCAGCCAGCAACATGCGCTCCACATGGCGCATGAAGAAAACAACCAGAGAGAAGCATCTTTTGTGGGCACATAACATTCCTCGGTCGTTAAATCAGTTAAAGAACAAGATCCATATTTGTGCTTTACCTCACCACATGGTCAGTGAGCAGCTTAGGATTTTAGCAAGGACACCGAGGATATAACTACTCCTTCAGGCGTCTTATAGTCTGAGTGGAAGTTTCACGCTATCCTGGTCACACTCAGGCTATGTATGGTCTCATCCTTTAGGCTATAACTAAGCGCATAGAATCCAGCTCATGTTATTCATTGAAGGTTGGTACTGAAGGAGAAAGTTCTTTGTTGCTACAGATGATCAGCTCATTATTCGTTCCCTCCAGAAGAACAGGAAGGTGATATCCATGCACTATCCTCTGATTCTTTTCGTACTTCCCACGTACTGAGTGGTATTGACAGAGCCATCGTTATTAATTTAGAGACAAATAAGGAACAAGCGAAATATGGGACTGTCCTCCATTCATATCCCTCTGTTTGCCCAGATCTGCTTTAAACAGCAGCTCTGAGCTCCTCCTCCTCAATTTTCTCTAAGTTCATTTCTTCCCACAACAGTTGCAACAATCGGATTAGCTCGTGGCAATCAAGCTTCACATCCACACAGCCACACAGACTGACATAGCTTACTCTCATTCCACTTGCTGTGGTGTGATACAAAGTTGCTCCAGTAATTCGTCAGGATCCTTCCAAAACGCTTGCTGAGGACGGTCCGGAATATCATCATATTGGTATCAATTCTGCATATCGCACATCTAAAGAATATGGAAGAGAATAACTGCATCTCTAAGCCATGATAGCTCATTCCCGCTTAGACAATACAGCCTAACCCTTCAGGTAATTGTGCAATAAACCAGGCCAAAATCAAACCTGTTTTCCTTTTCTGAGGACAGAAGAACGAATCCTTTCCTCATCACATCCGTAATTATTCATGTAATTACCCCTGAATGACTCGACGTCCCATTTCGCCAATGATAGACATCGAATTTCAGCTGTTGCCCTTAAAAAGTTAAATGATTTTTTGGCACGACTGATTTTCTCCTTTTCACCATCCCTATACCATCCCGTTAACGTAAACAAATATTTCCAATAAGATTAGGTAACGGGATAGAATGTATAAAGAAAATGAATCAACATTACCGCAAGATACAGGTCTAAATTACCTGCCACCTCAAGATATAGATGGAAGGGAGAAGGAACATGAAATTATATGAGATTTGAGATGAAAAGAGAGAGAGAGAGAGAGAGAGAGAGAGAGAGAGAGAGAGAGAGAGAGAGAGAGAGAGAGAGAGAGAAGTGGGGAGATAAAGTCAATAATACATACCAAAACACTCAGAAGGAGAAAGGTTCAGTGCGAAATAAAGTAATCGACACAGAAGTTATATCTTTGTCACACAATACAATAAACAAACAAGAAGCCTGAGAACGAGAAGGGCCGCTACCCAGGGACACACTATTGAACATACTGTCTGAAAACTATTAAACAGCATGAGACACGAACCGGAGAAAACGCCTCTTTCTTAGCCTTTTCTGTCCTCCTTTTAGCTGTTGTGTGCTCTGTTTGCGAAAGACTTGGAGCTTAACTTGGCGAAATGATTGCTAAGGCAAGGATGAAGACGACCCGCATTGTTCGATATTTTCCCGTAAATGGCCCTCTGGGGAGCCACACGAGAATGCACTATTGCTGCATTCTGTTTCGACAGATCTTTAGTGGATTATTGATAGTAGGAATAAATTCCGTTGTGAAAAGTCTATCAAATATATAAATTTTGTTGATTTTTTATTGTGGACGCTTATGATGTGAATCGTTTCTTGTGGTTCTATGAAGTGACCACTTTGGGCCTATTCTGTATTATAATGTGTTTATCGTGTAATTACTTTGTTGTCAATTGACTATTATGAGTATGGACTTTGTCGTGGTTTACCTAATGAGGTTATGCGCTTTTTTGTGCCCAATGCTTTGTGGTTGCTTATACTGCTGTGTATATCATACTGTAGATATATATTGTGAGTATATACTATGGAAGTGTGTTAATGTATATACTATGCATTATGGGTGTGCATTATTTTCAGCATTCAAATAGAATGGTATTTATTTGTTATGTTGAAGGCTACAGTCACAGACAATCGTTCACATCAAGGCAGGGATTTGATTGAAATATAGAGAAAATTATGAAACGGAAAAGGAAATGACAAAGAAAAGTGTTCATGAATTTTGGAGTAAGTGAAAGACCTGACTTCTGAAATGTGTCAAGTCATAGTTATTGGGGAAAACATGAGAAGGTAGAAAGTTCCAAAGCTTCGATGTGTAGGGAAAGAAGCAGGTATCAGAACGGTTCTCCCTTAAGTTACTGATTGCCACACAATAATCATGTGACGCAGCAGCTTGCCGAGTATTGTGTGGTCTAGCTAGTGGTGGGGGCACACAAGTAGCCAGCTCTCGGGAGCAAAAATCAAATTAATGCTTATAGAAGAGGGAAAGTGAACCAACATTGCGGCTTAGGGCAAGGGCTGGTCTAGTTTGAAAGTTAGCCTTGGACAGTTTATAAGTAAGCATACAGAGCTAGAGCCACTCCAAATGGAAGCGCAGTAGTCCATACAAGAACGAATCAATCCCTTGTATAAAAGAAGCAACAGTTCAGAAGAGAAATTTCAACATCTAAACAGGACTACCAGTGTTTTAGAGGCAGACTTACCTATTCCTGTAACTGATGTTACAGTAATGCCAAGTATGTTGAGTCAAGAGGTGGAATTACAGAACCGTCAAAGGAGAAACGAAAATCTGTGAGGAGTTTTCGATTGAAAGATGGGTAGAAATTGGGTCTTGGAGACATTAAACTTAACAAAAATTTATCTACCCCACTGAGATATCTTACCGTGAAAGCTGTGTCAATACGAGATGCGATCGAATAAGAGAAAAAAGAGCAGAAGTGAATGATGTGGATGAATGCAATTTTGAGTCGTAAGCGTATGAGTGCGCTGGATTGTTTGTGGAGAAAGGAAATCGTTGAAAAAAGGTGAATAAGTGTAGGGGACAGGACAGAACCTTGAGGGGCACCGCGTGGTTGGAGAAAAGTGGGGAGGCTGATCCATCAACAACCACAGGGACAGATCAGCCGGAAAGGAAGCTATATATGATGGAGCAAAGTGAGGGAGGGAAGCCGAAAGAGAGGAACTTGAAGATGAGACCCCGATGCCACACCCTGTCAAAAGCCTTAGATATGTCAAGGGTAACTACATATGACTCCCTATAATCTTTCAGGGATGATGACCTAACATTAGTAACATAGGAAAGAATATCGCTAGTTGATCTCGCCTATCGGAAGCCATCCATATTGGTGATCAGAGAGAAGACTGTGATTTTCGAGGTGTTTAAGGATATTGGAGTTGAGGAGGGACTCAAACCCCCGGAAATGGTAGATGTCAAAGCAATAGGACGATAGTTAGAGGGGTCAGAAGCGACACTCTTCTTAGGGATGGGATGTATCAATGCATGTTTCTAAAGAGAAGGAAAAGTTTTGATGATTAAGTAGAAACGGAACAGACGAGCAAGCACAGGTGCAAGTTCAGAGGCACACTCTTTCAGTACACGGGGATGGATGCCATCAGG
>JAUUDW010640447.1:0-10944 GCA_032361385.1 Panulirus guttatus
TCCATCTGTTTTTCTAAGTATTTGTCACATACATTCTTCAAGGTATATATCTGATCCACACATCCTCTGGCACTTCCAAAACCATACTGCTCCTCCCCAGTCTGATGCTCTGTTCATGCCTTCATCCTTTTAATCAATACCCTCCCAAACAATTTTCCAGGTATACTCAACGAACTTTTGCCTCTGGAGTTTGAACACTCACCTTCATTCCCTTTGCCTATGTACAATGGCAGTATATATCCATTCTGCCAACCCTCAGGCACTTCACCATGATCCATACATACAATGAATATCCTTACCAACCAGTCAACAACACAGTCACCTCCTTTTCTAATAAATTCAACTGCAATGCCATCCAATCCTGCCACCTTGCCTGCTTTCATGTTCCAGAAGGCTTTCATCACCTCTTTTCTCTTCACCAAACCACTCTCCCTGACTCTCTCACTTTGCATATCACCCCGACCCAAATACCCTACATCTGCCACTCACTCAGTCATCAAACACATTCAACAGTCCTTCAGAATACTCACTCCATCTCCTCCTCACTCCATCACTCCCTATTATCACTTCCCCCCTTGCCCCCTTCAACGATGTTCCCATTTGTTCTCTTGTTTTTCGCTTATTATTTACCTCCTTACAAAACATCTTCGTGTTCTCCCTAAACTTTAATGGTACTCTCTCACCCCAACTGTCATTTGCCCTCTTTTTCAACCTGAGCACCTTCCTCTTGACCTCCTGCCGCTTTCTCTCTTACATCTAGTCATTTGCACTCCTTCCCTGTAAGTACCAACCAAACGCCTCTCTTTTCTCTTTCACTAGCATTTTTACTTTCTTTATCCCACCACTCACTACCCATTCTTATCTGCTCACCTCTCACCTTTAGCATGCCACATGCCTCTCCCGCACCTGCCATCACTGCTTCCTCATGTACTCTCACCATTTGTCATTCTGCTTTCAGTCTCTCGTGGTATTTTTCATAAATGTCTCCTTTCTAAGCTCACTTACTTTCATCAGTCTTTTCTGACCGATATTGTTTACTCTTTTCCTAAAACCTCTACAAATCTTCACTTTCGCCTCCTCAAGATAGTGATTAGACATCTCACTTGCTGCCCCTTTCAGCACATTTACATCGAAATGTCTCTCATTTACACCCTATCGATTGATATGTAATTCAATCATGCCTACCGCCCATCTTTCCTACTCACATACATATTTGTTTATGTCTGTCTTTTTAAACCGGGTATTCCCAATCGCCAGTCCTTTTTCAGCACTCAGCTCCACAAGCTGTTTACCATTTCTATTCATAATACTGAATGCCCCCCAGTTACACCCTCGACTGCCTCATCACACCTTTGCATTCAAATCACCCATCACTGATACTCAGTCTCTTGCATCAAAACTGCCCGACAAACTCAGCTGCTTTCGAAACATTTGCATACGCACTAATAATCACCTATCTCTCGCTATCAACGTTCATTTTTACTTGCTTCAGTCTAGAATTTACTTCCTTACATCTATTACACACTCCCACAACTCCTGCATCAAGATTAGTGCTACTCCTTCCTTAGCTCCTGTCCTCTCACCAACCCCTGACTTCACTCCCAGCACGTTTCCAAACCATTCTATCCCTTTATCCGTGAACTTTGCTTCACTCAGAGCCAGAACATCCAGGTTTCTTTCCTCAGACTTACTACCTATCTCTCCTTTCTTCTCATCGTGGTCACATTCACACATATTCAGACACCCCAGCCTAAGCCTATGAGGAGGAGGAGCAGTTGAGCACACCCTGCTTGGCTTTTCTTCTGTTCCTTCTTTAAAAAAGAAATGAAATACAAGAAGGAGGGAGGGGTGTTTCCAGTCAGATCCCAACGATTATTAATCTGCTGCATGAAGGCATCACACACAACTCTACAGAACACTCTTACTTCACGTATCGCAGGCCTGAGGTACTATCCAGGTAAAAAAAAAAACACAGTTCAGCACCTGAAGATCCCCAGGCCAGACAGCGTCAGAGGCTCCTCAGGCGTGTTCGCCTTTGAGCAATTACCGTGTAGCATTACCTTCCTGGTAAGCCGCTGTGCCGCTAAAAGAAAGGCTCCAGTTCCACTCTGTTGTTCCGAACCTCTCCATCAAGTCTTGCGGCTCACTCACCCAGTTCACGTCTCACAGCCAGCCACCCAGGGGTGGAAAACACGTCTGATCCACGGTAGGTCCGCTGCCACTCGTTGATTCCACTGAGAAATCACAGCTGCCTTCAAAACCCTCCATGCTCTCTCAAGCTTTCCCTCTGTTGTGTGTGTTTGTGTCTGTGTCTGTGTCTATGTTTGTCTGTGTGTGTGTGTGTGCGTGTGTGTGTGTGTGTAAGGGGAGAGAGTTTTACACCCTTATTGCCCCGTCTCTGAACCTTGTATGTGTGTACCATGCCTTTACTTCAGTGTACGTAGGGATTTTGGCCGACTGCAGCGCCCAGGATTCGAACCCATGCAGGTCCGACGCCATTCTGGCCCGTGTCGACTTGTAGTCGATGACGCTGTGTCTCTGAGTGCGGGGTGTCTGTTTCATCTCTTGCGTCGAAGATACATATGTTCCATTTCACCGATGTATAAGGCAGGCAGCCCCGCTCACCACACTCGGTACTGCATTTGAAAATGAAATACACAACTCTATGCGGGGGCGACGTCCTGCAAATACCCAGTGTGGACTTTTTTCATATCAATATCTATTTTCTATTCGATGTCACGGCTGTTTGCTGTCTTGTCCCACTCTGATTGCCAAGGGTTAGATGATCGGCAGAAGACAGAGGTTAAGAAAGAAGCAGAGAGTCACGTCAGTGGTTGATTTTATTATTCATTGGCGGTGAAGGCTTTTAGATAAACCTAGGGAGAAAGTAGGGTGGCTCTGGCGCAAATGAACAGATAGCTAAATCCGTTGTTAAAAGTCTTGTGGAGTCTGGTTCAGCTGACAAAGATTTTCGTTTTTATCTTCGTGATTACTCCAGGAATACAGAGGATGCGATCGTCCTTGTATAGGGTGTGCTATTCTGGTACCTATGGAGGCTCATGTTCCACGTAATTACTTTGACATATTCACAAAGCACCAAAAAGATTCCAACTTATCAGTTCTGCCAAACTGATCCTATAAGACGACTCACTTTCCCGCGCAACATTGTTAGTTCTCTTGCTCTCTCACACAATTATTGCTTCGGTTTCTGCTCCTAGGAGCTGAGTGTTCGCTTGGCTTAGCATTTTCCAAAGACACAACAATACAATACATACCAGTTGCCGTCTGATGATTCTAGATTGGGCCATTTAGGTTATTTTTTCCCCTAAACCAAAAAACTCTGGAATCTTTTTCATCTTCTTATATATTTCGTAACAATGAAGACCAGTATCTTCTTGAAAAATACGATGTTCATTTCCACATGAATTTTCACTTTCCTTTCTCCTTTTTTTCTCCATTTCTCTTACAATATTACTTCTAATTCAAGCCCGCTGACATCTTGTGAATAATGCACCAAGAAAGACATTTGGATGTGAATGTGCTGGGAGGGGCAGTTGCTGGTGTGTCTGATCACTTCTTGGTGACGACAAGAGTGAAAGCTTGTAGAGAAAATGATACCGGTGTGATGAGGATGGTAAAAAGTTAGTGAGCCTTTAGATGAGGCTAATGTGAGGATATACAGGAAGATATTGAGGAAAAAATGGTAAAATGTGAGAGTAAATGAAATTAGGGGAGTGTACGTGGAATGGAAAGCATTTAGAGAAGCAGTGCTTACCTATGCCGAAAAAAATATGTAGCAGACGTAACGTAGGATGTAGGCGTGTAAGAAATAGAAGTGAGTGGTGGGATGAGGAAGTTAAGTTGCTGGTGAATAAGGAAATTGAGCTATTTGGACGTTACGCGCAGGGAAAAAGCGCGAATGACTTTGAGGTCTAGTAGCCGAAGAATTTTGCATAATTTACGAACTTTTTTGGGAAAATAACAAAACATGAATGCATAGTTATAGAGAGTATAGAAATTCACAGCAATCAGTAAGTATGTCTGTACGAGAATAAGAACAATCCTGTGATGAAGTCCTCTAAGTAGAGGATTTCAATATAAGCCAGAATTAATAGCTTGGCTCAACTCGAGATGACCTTGGTGGAGTCGGGACCTCCATAATAGACTAGAACAAGTAATTAAGCACCAAGCTCTCAATTGTTACGACAACTCATTTAATGCTCTCGACCTCTTTTTACCTCTGAACTTTTCCACAATAGATACACTATTTCTCTCTCTCTTCCCCACCCCCCTTAGGGTCTTTTGATCACACTTATACTACTGTCATTTCCAGCTGGTCACGTCTACTCTTTGATCTCCTTCTCGAAATGTCAACTTTGGCAGTCTAGTAGGGCTTAATGGTCTTCCGTGCAAGACAGTTATACTAGCTTTCCTTGAAACCAATACTGTTTATGGTCCAGGAAACCTCCCGCTGTGCTGACTCAGTAGCAGAGGTCATCTTGGCTGGGACAGAGTCCTATATCCCTTTTTCTACTAAATTTTCATTCCTTCCGTCATGTTTTGTCAGCTTTTGATCTAATCCCTGTAGCACTAGAGGCAGAGTGTCAAGTACCATGAAACTCTCCTCCTCTCCTTAGTATCGTTCTGCCTTCCACTTTGCTAAGAATCATTGCGTAAAAAGGATGCTGCTTTGACTTCTTATTTAGATGGCAAATCTTTCTGGTCGCTAAGCTTCTACAGTTTTACCATTTTTCCCCTTTTCCGACCTAATCAGTCTAGGAACCAACCATCCAGCTGATAAACCCGCTATTTTCGACGCGTTCCTCTCCTCAAACTCTTCAGTGGATGGTTCCACATGGAGTCCCTACCCCATACCCTCCATGCAGCGCCTTTAACTGAGCCGATGCCGTCTCCAACACCTATCTCAGGCAAGGTCTTCCGACACCTCTCCTAGCAGCAAATACAGGTGATTAAAAATGAATGCAAACAGCAAATGGCCGCCGAGTCCTTCTGAGTCTGTTTGCCATCGTAAAATGTGATCCGAAACGTAGAGCTTCGAGTTAGGGGCACGAAAAGAAAACGGAACTTAAAGATAAGAAACAATGTCATGTCTTCGAAGTGTTTGTCAAGTCCGTTTTCTAACGTATCTTTAGTGTTGCTTTCAACGTCAGACACTGGTAAATAATTTCATACGGTAGCAATCCTGTTAGATTATGACTACATACTTCTCCGGAAATAGAAAGTTTGCCCATGAGTTTGTTTCCATTATTGCGGGCGAACTCAGACTTATCTAACCTTAAATAGCTACATAGACTGATAGCATGAACCCATACCATGACTTTAGCACCTCTGTCATATTACCTCTTAACCTTCTCTTTTCGAGGTTGAGTCAGTTTGGAACTTTTTCATGAAATTTGTTTATCATTCCGGGTTTCATCTCGGTAGTTCACCTCTGTACTCAATTTCATTAAGTATTGTTTCAAGTAGAATGACCAAACCTGAACAGGATACTCAAAGTTGAAACGCGCCAGTGAACTGTCCAGAGTGAAAAGTTGTTCCTGTCTTAGATTTGAATTCGAGTGCCCTTCTTATGACACCTTGAAGTCTGTTCGCCTGTTTTACTGCTCTTACGCATTGCTTGCTTTGGCTGTAGGTCATTGGAAATTCTTAGGCTTACGCATTTTTACGTAATTCACATTTTGCTGCTCAAAAGAATTCACACAGTGGCTTGCCTTCTCATGTTTTGATACGGATGTGTAAAACTTTGCATTATCGATCCGGAAACTCATTTGCCACTTTTTAGTCCCATCTGTTAGTTTGTATGTGTCAGCTTGCAGCTGCAGACGTTCTGTTTGTGTTGAAGCTTTATTTCCCAACTTAGTGTTATTTGTGATTCTTGATATCTTACAACGAAGCCCATCACCAGTGTTACTGATAAATATTCTAAAAAAGAAATGGTCCTATGATTGATCTCTTGTTATGTTTAACCTTTCTGAGGCTTAACTGTAAATTATTACAAAAAGAAAAGGAAAATTCTGTCGTCCAGTCAACTAATATTCTAACCACCGCAGCAAGGCACTGGGCGATTTAATGAATGCTAATAATCTCTGATGATGCGGGAATTTTCCGCACGGTTTTTGAAATTCTACGTGGATGACATGAACCGCTCTGTTTTCATCATATATGTTGATTATATCATGAAAGAAACCGGAGGATTTTAAGGGGCAGAAATGGTGAAAATGAAGAAAAAAAAACTGGTGGTAGAATGTTCGTGACTGTCAGGTGAGCGTGGATTGTCAATTTTCTGTTCCAGAACGTTAAGGAGGGAAAAAGACAATGCCTCGACTCCTCTGGGATCATCCCGGATCGAGCCTAACCAATCCTAGTGGGGTAGAGTAACTTGGGGGGGGGGGGATATCCGAACATAACAAAGTCATACAGCAGGGGTGGCCAGACTACGGCCCACGGACCATATCCGGCCAACCGATTTTATCCGGACCACGAGTGCTTGGCATTATTATTATATAAACTCGGGCCCTAAGTGAATGTAATTTAAAGACAAAAGACAGGATAATGCACACCAATATTGACTTTTACTTTAGCTTCAGGTTCATAAACAAACTGATATTGATGGCAAAATAACCTGCAGTTTGTATCGAATACATTGTTCTTTTCAGTGGGAACCAGTTCCATCCATTATTCTGTACGCGTTCACACTGCATTCATTACTAGGCCTGATAATGACATTCTTTCGTGCGTCAGTTATCCATGAAAAGGGCAAGTAAGTGGTCGTGTGCTGCTGTAATATTATTATAGCTTTTATAATGATTTCAAGACACAATATAGTGCAGTCTTTTGCGAAGAAGAGGGAGGTTGATAGTGAAGGCAGAGAAATTAATAATGATTCGACTGAAAAAATGCTTGTTTTGTGAGTTTCATACCAGACCAGTATGCTAGATGTCTTCAGAATCTGTCACACCGATGACAGAATACAATATTCGCCGTCACTATACGTCAGAACATATAGAAAAGAATATGATGAACTTAAAGGACAGCTACAGAAAGACACAGTAGCTGTGTTGATGAAGAGATACAGTGGACGAAAAGAGAAGAATCACTCACCAACGTCAATGCTATCGTTCAAGGTAGTACAAAAGTAAGATTCGCTATTAGAGAACTAATTGCAAAACGACTCAAGCTAAATGCATACGAGGAGTTTCCAAAAGTGTGCACTGTAAGCGCAGCAGAAATTCTGTATCCTGAAAAGAAACAGTTATTTTCTATCATTATTCTCTCGCGACAAACAGTCACTCGAAGGAATGACGACATGGCAGACAACATAAACAATCATTGGACACAGTGAGTAGATTCACGTCTCATTCATTCTATGTATGTATGGATGAATCTACGGACGTGCGTAGGTGACACTGCTCAGCTTGCAAATTTTTGTACGTGGCTCGACTATAGATTCTGAAATAACTGAAGAACTGTTGCATTTAGCTAGCATGAAAGGCACCGCTTCAGGTGAAGATGAGTTCAGTAAAGCGATGTATTCATTCTTAAGTCATTTTAAAGAAGAGAAGCTCACTGGTATAACAGACGGAGTTCCAGCCATGGCTGGGTTGAATAAGGCTGCCGCTGCCAGACTTGTGGCTGAACAAGAGAAAGAAAGGTCGGGACTCTTAAAACTTCTTTGCGTTGTAATATTCGCCAAGAAAACTTGTGCACCAAACGAATCAAAGCGAATCATGTAATGACACGTTATTTCTACTGCCGTCTGTAATAGAAAACGGGCTGTTCATCACAGCAGTTTAAGGAATTTTAAGTGATCCTGGTTCAGAATGCCGCGACGTCACCTACCATAGCCAAGTGCTGTGGCTAAGCAGAGGAAAAGTACTTAGAAGATTTTATGACGTTATTAATGAGTGAAGAATGTTCGTGGATATGCCGGGGAAGCCAGGACAAGAATTATCCAGCAATGACTGGCTTTCATACCTGGCCTTTCTTTTTATAGATTTGACTGTTCATCTCAATGCCCTGAACGCTAAGCTTCAAGTAGAAACGATCAGCTTGTTAACAGCCTTCTTGACCTCATCAGAGGATTCAGAAATAAACAATGTTTATGGGAAAATTAAGTTATCAGACATTAGTGCAGTACACTTTACAGCGCTCGCTGCACGTGCCATCAGCAAATATGGCGTGAATGAATATGCAGATGATGTACGTGCTTTAAAAGAATAATTTGAATCAAGGTTTGCCAGCGTACATGCTCTCGTAATGGAACCACAAGTATTTGCATCCCCATTTGATGATAGTGCTGACACAGTTCCTGAAGAGTTACAAATGGGACTGATAGATGCTCAGTGAACTTAAAAACAAACTTAGAGACGTTGATTTACTTAGATTTTACAAGTTGAATGTGTCACTACAAATGTACCCTAAGCGAATTTCCCATGCACTTGGGGCGAATTGTTCTTGCTGATGTTTGCTTAGCAAACACACTGCGAGTTGCCTGTTCATCGTTGAAGACAGATTTTGACGAAGTTCTCAAGACACATCAGTGCTATACATCACTCATAACCCTCAAGTCACACAGTTTCAGTTAGCAGTTTGTAGAGTTGTGTGTTTTTGAAACAAACAGTAGTTATGCATTATATGATTGTAAGACGTATGAGGTTATTCTAATGATATAACAGAATTACCTTTAAAGTTCCGAATGTATTGTATTTCCTGATCAAATACGTTTCATTCATCCACAGTAGTATAATAGGAAGTAACACACACACACACACACACACACACACACACACACACTGGTGGGCCATAGGGTCAAAATATTTGTAAAATAGCCCACTACCGTAAAAGTATGGCCTCTCCTGTTACAGGGTATAGATAAATTTTGAGCGAGATGGCATCAAAGTTAGGAGGCGAAGTGTGGGAGTTACGTTGCAGCGGATGGGATGGTAGAGATTGAAGTTAGGAGAGGTCTGATAGCGTATAAAGGAAGTGGCCTTGGACAGTTAAGACTTTCAGGAAAGAATATTAGACGAATAAGTGAAAAGATGGTGGTGTTCTGCAGGGGAAAGGGTAGGTTTGAGACCGCGAATGTTGCAGAAATTAACAGAAAAAGAACAGATCTGGGAGGTGAGTCCGGAAGAACGGGGCTGGTTCCAGTCGCTTGATGTTAGTGGTGGGTAACCCTGGGAACCATCGAGACCTCCTCGACCGATGGTGTCGTTCCAGTTCAGCACTAAGGTATCTGAAAAAAAAGTTGAACTATCATTTTTTTTTCTTAAGGAAAAGGTGGAGAGGAGAGTGAGTGGTTCTGACCACTATGTGTTGTGACAAGTCGTGTTAGAGATGTAGAGGGTGTGAGTTTGTGGACTGAGCGCCAGCAACCCACGTGTGAGTGAAACAAAAAGAGCGAAGAAAAAAGCTTCCTTGGCCAGGCTGGAATACGTGACAGACAGCATCACTAACTTTCCCGATACCCAGGTGGTGGTACTCCCCTGGGGAAGGGATGGATGTACGTCTCCTGTAGCTACATACCTCCTACCTCTACGACTACTGCTGTTAAAGGGACAATTAAGCTCCTTGATAATGAAGAACATAGAGGGAAGAGAGTGTTCTGTATATAAACAGGTAATGGAAAAGAGATGGGGAAGTAACAGTGTTTACAGCATTTATGAATTACGAAAAGGCATGTGATAATGTGAACAGGAAAGCCTTATAGGAAGTTTTCATTGTATACGATGGGCGGGTAAGATACTTTAATGCTGTTAAGCGCGTTTATGGTGGAAGCAGAGCTTCTGGAACGGGAAATGGCTGAAATGAATGTGGGAATGTGTTAAGGTCATCCCTTTAGGTGCTTAATGTGCCCTGAAATGAATGTGGAAGTGTGTTAAGGTTGTATGATGTCAATGTGGTTGCTTAATGTGCTCTAACATAAATGTGGAAATGTTAAGATTGTATGATGTCACTCATTCTTTTTTTTTCTGACTGGGGCATTACGTGAGAGGAGAGTGAGGTGGGATCAGAGCGGCCTACTACTTAAGTCGTGTTTGAACAGAACGGGAGTTGCTGGAGTTTTTTATGCAGATGACTCCGTGCTCTTTGCTGAAACAGATGCTGAGTTGGACAGAATACCAGGCCAGTGTGATGAATTGTGCAGTGGGTAGATACTAAAAATCGAGTGCTATTAAAAGCAAGACTCTAGATTTAAAAAGGCGTGGGATTTGAAAGTGTAGTTAGTATCAGTCTGAACTCTGTGAAGAACTGGAGTCTTTGGATGACTTCAGGTATTGGGGAGTGAAGTTCAGTACGGAGGGTAGTTGGAGAACAACGGAAGTTACTTTGAAAGCTTTCGTGAATTAAGAAGAAAAACAGAATGATGAATGTGCAGGAAGCCATTGTCGAATGCTTTGCTGTCTCAGCTAACGACGTGTGAATGTATGTAAGTGAAATATGATAATAGTTTAGATGGATTACTTATGTATTATAGCTGGATTTAGGGTATGTCAAGAACGAAAGTCTTAAGAGGATTATGAGAAGAAATCATCTGTACGATGCGTGGATAAATTTTTTTAGAGGATGATATATGGAAGAACTTACCCCTGGAGGTCAGAGGTTATACAGCAGTACTGTGGGAGGTGCATCAAGGAGGAGATACAGGCAGTGGAACTGTGGCAGGTAGGTAGAATCGTTGTTATGATCGATTGAGGCTTATGGGTATTTCAGATGGCGATGACAATGTAATGATTTCGTGTCGGATGCGGTGGAAGAGTTTTATGAATACAGATTGCGTGGATGGAGTTGTTGGTTTTAATTAGCGTGTTACTTAAGTAGTTAGAATAGACTGAAAAAAAAGAAAAGGTAAGAAGCGCTTACATTAAGTGTTGAAGTTCATTTTTTACTTTAACACACTGGGCATGTTTAAAGTTATGT
>JAUUDW010640457.1:0-10944 GCA_032361385.1 Panulirus guttatus
CCCCGGACACAACCTAGAGTCCCCAGACGCTCTTGTAACTGTGGAAAAATATTTACCAATTTCCTCTGGCACTCAGCTCCGTCGTGGCGCAACGCCAGACGTGTTTAGATTCAGCGTAATCACTTCCCGTCATTATCTTAAGGGACTTGGAATGACGTTTATTGTTTTCTTTTTTTTTTACTTTTAAACGCCGGACAACGTAGCATTGAGGGTTGGCCTTGTGTAGCACATACCTAGCACCTGTTACCGCTATTGTTCTCCTCTCTTTTCTCCCGCTGATGAACAGGACGAATGACTGTGGTGAAGGCGGCTACAGGTGAGGAGCGACAGGTGCAGAGCCACTTACGACAGGTGAGGACCACAGGTGTGTCACTTACGACAGGTAAGGACAACAGGTGTGCCACTTACGACAGGTGTAATACCTCAGGTGTACCACTTACGGCAGGTGAGGACTACAGGTGTGCCACCTACAACAGGGAAGGACCTCAGGTGTGCCCCTTACGACAGGTGAGGACTACAGGTGTGCCACTTACGACAGGTGTAAGTCCTCAGGTGTGATACGATAGGTGAGGCCCACAGCTGTGCCACTTACGACAGGTGAGGACCATAGGTGTACCACCTACGACAGGTGAGGACCACAGGTGTACCACCTACGACAGGTGAGGACCACAGATGTGCCACCTACTGCGACAAGTCCAGACCACAGGTGCTAAACTTACGACAGTTGGAGGAATATTGTTGCTGCTGTCGTTACTTCTAGGGACTCAGCGGCCGGGGACGCTGCAGCTGCAGGCGCCTTCTGTATTGTAAACATAACGACAGATCTGACGGCGAAACAAGAGGCAAGCAAGAGACGGAGTCATGTATCCTGCCTGAGTGCATTTCTCATTTATCTTCTGCAGTGGTGGTGTTGGTGGTGATGAAGATAGTGGTGTTAGTGAGAGAGTGGTGAAAGTGGTGGTGTGTGATAATGATTGTGGTGGCGGAGGTGACGCTGGGCAAGTGGCGGTCATTGGTGGTGGTGGTGGTGGTGGTGGAGGAGGACTAGTGGTGGAGTGTTGGCGGTGGTCATGGACTACTGGGTGCCCCCGAGGAGTACTGGCGTTAGCCATGCTGATGCCGTTGGTGATACAGATGGTGGTGTACTGTTGGTGAGGCTGGTTGTTGGCGATACTGGTGTACTGTTGGTGAGGCTGGTTGCTGGTGATGTGACCAGTAGGAGAGAGGGCCGCTTAGTAAGCAGAAGGATTGGATTGAGTTTTGACCGGTAAGAAGATGGACTGTCTCACAAAGTGTTGGTCCCGGCTGGTGATGGGAACAAGAAGCGGCTAAGCTGCCTTACGATGCACTAATTATGCTAACAATGTGACCAGATAGTAATATGTAGGCCAGAAACGTTATGGGCGATACCCAGTGCTGGTCGTGGCTCGTGGTTTGAACAGCCAGGACCAAGGCTTGCCTCATCAGGAGCTGCCTTACGATAGCAATTAGACCAGCCAGAAGATGACCGACCGTCATCAAATGCTTGTCCTGGCTACTCATAGGACCATCAAGACTCCGATTTACCTGATCTGGCTTTGATTGTCGCTGGTGATGTGACCAGACATGGCCTGGCCTGCCTCACCAAGTGCTGGTCCTGTTAGCAATGGGGCCAACCACGGCCCGACCTGCCTCACCAAGCGCTGATCCTGGCTCGTGATTGGGCCAGTTACAGGCCGGCCTGATCCAATTAGAGCCACGGAAGTGTTCGCTGTTTAAAGTCCTTCTCTTCTCCAGTGTCTCATAAACCTCGGGCGACCGCTGTCTGGTGTATCAAGCTCATTATTCCCAAAGTTTTCACGTCTGTGGGACATGCTCTTTATTTTCAAACTTTTCCTTTCCTTCTTTTTATCGTCTAACTTATGGAAAAATTAGCCTGTAACAATCTCGAGTGAATACGTTAATTACGGCACATGTTACAGTGAGCTACAAAATGCACTAGGTAGCGTAGCATAAGTTGCTCTAAAAGAAAAACATTTATGGATGGAAATCTTCGTGAAAAGAGGAAACAACGAAAGGTTTCAAAAAGCCGAAAAAATCTCTTCCTACAAGTAGACACTAGATGTGTTCACCACGGCGAGTACTGTGCCTGCGTCTAGCTATAGCAGCTGGTAGTGAGAAATGCGGGTTGAAAAAAGGTTATCATTGTTACCAAAGTGTGTGGCTGAGGAGCACAACACTGAGCCCACCCACTAGATCCAGCCCACCAGCCCACCGACACGACCCAGCCCACCCACAACAGCCACATAATACTCTTGATCTGCAAACATACCTGCCATTGTGTCTGTTTGTGAAGGGAGCTGATGTCTGTCTGAGGTTTCACTGGTTTACCTTTGATGGGACCGTGACGTTCATGATGCGTGTAAACCGCGTCATGGAAGTATATCAGGGGTAAACCTGTGATATGAATAGTGCTATTCTAGTCAGAGACTCACCAATTTAAGCTCATGGTCTACCCTTCCCCCACTCTCTCTCTCTCTCTCTCTTTCTCTCTCTCTCTCTCTCTCTCTCTCTCCTTCTCCTTCTCTCTCTCAGATAGATAGTAAGCAGCCACCGACCTGGCAGGTATATCAACGGCACTACCTTCCTGGGTATCAAGAGGGTTAGTGACGGCTCAACAGTTAACCAGCACGTTAGTGGCTGTCCAGTTACGCTCCTTTGGCTCAGGTAGCAGTCTTTTCTTTCTGTTGGCTTTCAGTCCACAAACATATACTCCCTTTACCTCATAAATGACACTTGGCGACACGTAACTCACACAGCTCTCTCTACTCGTCTCTTAAATTTTCTTGCAAGTGATCGCTAATCTTGCCTTTTGGCTGAACCTCGTCGTAAGTACTCGTAAATAAGTAATCCCTCTGCGTGGTAGGTGGCCACCGACCATGGAAGTATATTACTGACATTTCCCGCCTAGATATCGGGAGGATTAGTGATTCAGTAAGAAAGCATTTCACTAGCTGTCAAGCGTCACACACTTGCCCAGTTAGCTGTCTTATCTCTCTGCCTCACCGACATATCATAGGTTGGGTTTATGTCGACAAATATAATAACTACCCTTTTCGTACATAACACTTGAAAACGTGTGACTCACACGACTTGTTCTTCGATAATTTACATTTTTCTAAGGTGAGTTCTATGCGTTATAACTGTTGTTTGGCAAAACCCACTCGTAAGAAATTAAGAAATCTCTCTCTCTCTCTCTCTCACACACACACACACACACACACACACACACACACACACACACTCACACCCTTTATAACGAGTTTATTTTTTTCACTAAATTCATACATATTTCTTTTTGCTCATTAATATCTATTTCTCTTCACATCTCCCTTCCATAAACCTTGGTGACTAGTATTATCTTCTCGGGTCGCACAGCCTTCCCTCCAACATATATCCTTCACCAACATCGTCTTCACCACCGTTCCATCATCAACATTACCCTTTCGTAATACACACACCAAAGATCATTAGATAATAAAAAACTACTTGTGGAAAGAGGTTTCTGCTTGAGATAGCAGTTTTTCTGCTTTTAGTAATACTGTATACACACGTTCTCTCTGGTAGAATAGGTTTTGTACTTCTGGAAACATGTACTCTGCTGTGGAACCAGACTCTCAGCTTGGCGGAACAAACTTTATGCTGTAGAAAGAGGATCTCTCCTTACGGCAATAGAATCGCCACCTGTGGAGGCAGCTGTTTTATTGTAGATACAGGTTCATTGCTCGTGGTAATTGGCTCTCCACTGATTCCCAGGTTAGGTATAACGATAGAGCTTTCTACAGCAAAGACAGGAAGAATTGCATGCAGAAGTATGTGGAAGTGCAGAAGTATGTGGAAGTGTAAGTAGTATGTAGAAGGAACTTTTTTATATACGATGAGGATCATGGTGTCCGGACATGGGAATAATCCTATTGTCCGTCTCAGTGCAGGAGGAAATGATGTTATGGCATACAGGAGTGAGAGCTACTAGGAAGGTTCAAAAGGACCATAAAGGTGAAGTCCAGAGTGGTAGAAAGAACAGACATGCAAATTCTGTACGTAGCTTCTGTTAATTAATCCTAACATCCTATTTGCTTTCTTGGCAGCTTCATTGCAATACTGGCAGAATTTGGAGTTGTTGGGGACAGTGACCTCTAGATTTCTCACACAAAGGGTGTCCTTTATCTTGCAGCCCACCAGTTCATAATCGAATTTCAGGAGGACGTTTCCTATATGCAACAACAGACATTTACTAACGTTAAATGGCATTTGCCATTTACTAGACCAATCAGCAACTTTATCTAGATCCTCTTGTAATTTCAGTGTATCTTCTTCAGTTCATATGACATTGCCGATCTTTGTGTCATCAGCAAATGTGGACACTGAGTTCCTCAACCCTACATCAATGTCATCAATATAGATGATGAGAAGCGTAGGTCCTAGGACGCCCCCTTGGGAAACCCACTCGTAACGGGTGACAACGGTGACGATTCCCCATTTATTAGGACTCTCTGACTCCTATCACGTAACCAGGCTTCTATCCACTTTGCTATGCAGCCAGTAATCCCCAAGGCCCAGACTTTACGCGTCGATTCATCATGGGGGACTTTGTCGAATGGTTTTTGGAAGTCCAGAAAGATAATATCTATTGGGTATTACATAACCTATAATAAAATTCAAGAAGGTTTGCTAGTCATGATTTGTGTCTTGTGCGTATTACTGTCCAGACTCTGTTGTTCAAGGTAAGCCACGTATAACTGATGCGAGGCTAATACGACGGTAATTTCCAAGCATTTCACGGCTTCCCAATTTGAATATAGGGGTAACGTCTGCCAGTCTCCAGTCATGCAGTAGTATTTCATCCAGGAGAGATTCATTGAAAATATAGGTTAACGGTTTGGCAATTTCATGTTTGACGTTTTTCATTACTCGTGGATAGAAACGATCAGGACCTGAACGTTGATCGGAGAGAGAGAGAGAGAGAGAGAGAGAGAGAGAGAGAGAGAGAGAGAGAGAGAGAGAGAGAGAGAGAGTACTCAACAACTGTTTACGTAACGTGTGTGGAGGAGAGGCAATTAGAGGCGAAAATTAAGGTCGACGCCCCCGGGCCATGACAAGCTTCTTTCATTGTTCTCAGACACAGTTTACTGTGACCTACCATTTCATTCACTTTCAATGCAGTTAATGATGACAGTGCATCTCTGATGTGCATGTCAATATGTTTAAAATGTTCTCCGCTAGCCATGGGACTGAATCTTGAACACGCGCTCAGTGATAAATAATTTAGATCTTTCCATCGCTTTCTGTAATTAAGGAACCAATTGACTAAATAAATATAGACTTCTTTAGCTTTTGTTATGCTATTGTTTGCAAAACATACTTCATGTATTGACTTTTTTTTTTAATTCTTTATGCAAATATATGTAATTTTATCTGTCATGTTGGCTATCTTTCATGAGGTCTTTCGTGTTTTATTTTCTTGGACAGCAGGCACTCCTTTATTTCACTGTTTCACCATTTTGGCCTAGCAATGGAAAATGACAGTCGGCAACACACTGTATTTACTTGTCTGCTCCTTCAACTACTCTGAATCTCCTACTGCCCCTTTCCCAAGCTACGTCCATATTGTTTTTGTTAAAGGTGTTGTCCCATCTTTTCCTGTCAAGAACGATGCATAGGTAATTAAAATGCAAGACTAAAAACTGTTTTTACTTTTCCATAACTGCCTTGCTGACTAACGTTACAGACTCTCCTCCAACCACACCAATATCGGTGAGATCCTCATTTGTTACCAAAGCTAAGCTTGATACGGCCATGTCAAGAGTAGGTTTCTAAGCGAATTTGACTCGTGCACTGTGAAGAAAATTTAATCAGCCACGCCCAGAGCTACCGGAAAGAGATTCTCCCAGATTCGATAATGGTTTGTTAAGATCTTCTATTGTGATCGAATCGTGCCCAGTACAAATTTCAATTGACTGGTCATAATGCTTTACGTCTATCTCTGGTTCTGTGTTGTGGGCCTGTGCACTAAGCCTGAGGGTATTCTCTGAAGAAGTTTTCATTTTCACAAAAATGGGGCACATATTGTTAAGTCACTATATTCTCTTGATTAAGTGCGAGATGCCACCGCCTATTCTGTTTCCGCTGTCGCTGTCAAACCTAATTGTACCCTGAAATTGCACTTTCTGCGAGGAAATCTATATTATCATTATCTCACCAAGATTCAGAGACATATGCTTAAGGGATGAGATTCACTTGCGTGGTAAGAGAGCGTCAGTCCTACCTAGTTTAGTAAATAGGTTTAGGTTAATTATCATTACAGAGTTAGGTAGTGATGGGATGGGAACGATTGGTGGAGAAAAAAATATGGATTAAGGCAGATATTAATGTAAAGTTTAAAACTAGTACCTGCTAGAGCTAGGCATTACTCCTTACGTATTTAATGAAAATATGGTGATGTTGAGGATATAGGTGAATCAAGGGATTTAGTAGAAGAGAATATGTAAGATTATCTAAGACATCAACAATGCTCGTACTGAGAGAAAAGATAATGGTTTATATAGAGAAAGGAAAGTGGACGGCGGAAAATACACTTAAATATTATTCTACAAAACTATGTCTCTTTCTAGCTTAAAGGCCTGTATTGTGCAGATAGATTCTGTATGGCTAATTGAAGATTGGATATAGACGCTCTAGAAAGTATGAAAACAAAACTAACAATATAGATGCCTTGAAAGATGTAAAGTGAGACGTGATTGTATACACATGTTTAAAGACCGGGAAGGATAGATAAAGCGGACATCAGAAACGATTTATTTTAAGGTCATAGAAAGTATATTTGCTTTCTCTCGTTGTTCGTATAACTAAAGCATTCATTTCGTTGCATCAGTAAACATTGCTCCCCTTAACTCATTAATCTAGATTTCCCTTCACACTTCCTCCTTTCCATACACTGGGGTAGATCAGTATTATTATCCTCTCGTGCTTCACAGTCTTCCCTCCACCAGTGCCACATCACCAACATTATCCTCTCGTGCTGTATTGTCTCAAGAAGAAAGAGCATAGTCTGTGGCAACAGCTTCTTCGCTTCTGAAAACAGGATCTCCTTTGAGGAAACAGGTTGTTTGCTTGTGGTAACCAATTTTCTACCGTGTGAACAGGTTTTCTGTTGTGGAAACTCTTTTTTGTGAAAACAGGTTTATCGGCTGTGAAAACAAGTTCTCTGTAGCACAAGATGATAGACTGGAGGTGGACTTGGCCGGAGGGAAAGTTAAGATGGGCAATACAAGTAACCAACAGAGAGTAAGAGTAATCTGATTAGTGTTGATTCCCAGGTTAGCTGCATCAGGCAGCCAATGAGTACAATCTAGATACGATAGAGAACATCACGTCCGGAAAATGAGAACATTTCCAATGTCTCCCTCGGTGTAGCAAGTAATGATGTTATGACACATTGTAGTGAGGAGCGGCGAGGGACGTACAGAACAGCCATAGAAGAGGTTAAAGCCGAGGGTGGCACCCCAGCTGTATATGGCATTTTGCTAAGAGGAGGAGATGGTAATGAATGGCTGTCTAGGGCAAATGGGATAAACTGTCGCTTAGATAAACATTGCACGGAGAATGGAATATCTTTTGTTGACAACCGGGACTAATTGTACAAAAGAAATGACACATACGCAAGATATGAGATCCACTTGTGTAAGCGGAGGGCGTTATCCTTGCTAGTTCAGTAGAGGGGTTGTTACAAGGTTACATCTAAACATCACCGTATTCCTGGTATGGGAACGAGTAGTGAAAAAGAAAACAGAATAAAGCAAAGTTTGGTGCAAAGTTCAGACACGGTACCTAACCAGGTTCAGGTATTATCTATAGTATATATATGACAAAACCATGGGAGTAATATCAATACTGAATTATCAGTTAAAGATTATTCTGCTAAACCAAACTCTATCTGGCTTAAGTGAGGCCAGGATTATGCGGTTAGATTTTGGTCTTCTAAGTGTAGAGTGGATATCGACGCTCTAGAACACGGGCAGGCAAGTATTTCAGCTGGCAGGACACCACATATTGTGATAGACTTCTTGTGCCACACACCTGAAGTAGGTTCAAGTTCTTAGTAATGGCCCAAAGGTAAGTCTTGTACTTATATATTCAAGAGGCAGAGAAGATATCATCGACATTGAAAAGTAGTTTAAATAAAAACGAATATGTGAACAGACATTAATCCAATAATTACATTTACATATTGATGAGGATGTGAGAAGCTCAATTACTGGGTTGACTGACAACCCTGACGTGTGTTAACCAGACAGATGGAGTCAGGTGTTGTCTCCAGTGATACTACCCCGAAGTAGTCATCAGTTATTGCCGGTCTAAGTCTCGACTTATCAGTGTTCATCACAGAAAATGCTTGCTCGCATATGAATGCTGAACCATGCAGAAAAAACAAGCATCCGTTGCTCATGAGCCTTTAATACTGTAAAAAGTATAATCATTAATAGAAATGCAAAATCTGGGAAGCACGACTGACTTAATCTGGTCCGGCAGCAATGAATCACCCGGCAGGTCAGTAAGCTCGAGGGGGAAATCAAATGGGACTTTATCACTGTCACATGAGAATGCAGAGGAGACACGAGACACGTCAGCCTCGATCACTTTAAAATCGTGGAACTGACCTGGAAAATCCGGTATGTGATTCGACACAATGGTTGACCGGATAAGAATCATATGGTGGGCTGGCTGTGGCCCGTCTACGTCGCACCAGAAGACATGCAAAGATGAACAACAAAAACGATACCGAACTTGAGAAATTCGTCTTATGAGGCGAGATTTAGGAATTCATGAACGGGAGAAGAAGTATGGAGGTGCAGTGAGACCTCTAGAAAATAGACACAATTTTAGCATGATATGTGCGACACGCTTGCTTAAAGGAGCAACCGACCTTTCCCAGCTCTGAGATTTGGATATAGAACATAAACTCGTATTGGTCAGGATGGGTAAAAGATAACAGCAGTAGAGATGGTAACCTGTGCAATATTTATAGATGGAATAAGGATATACAGAGCGAATAATGATGTGAGAAGAATGTTAGAAAGGCGAGTGGTTGAACGTCATTTGGAATGTTATGGCCATGTTAAAGCAGACCACAGGTCGGACACGATGATATACAGCGGTACAGTCGAAAGCGTAAATAACAACAAAGAAGATGGACAGATACAGAGATAGAATCTATTAAGACTAAGGCTATTTCAGGTGAAGTAGTTAGAGGAATGAATGGAGATCAGATAAAATTCAAGCGTTGTGAGTGACGACTTGGCGTTTATGGAAACGTTGGTTTCGCTCAACGGATCACCTTTCCATGCAGACTGGAAATGTATGAAGCACTTTTACAAGAGTAAAAATCCGCATTTCACTTCAATACACTGAGTGTGGCCCGAGGATGTATATGAGGGATTGCAAAAGCCGAGCATATCTGATCCTCGACTTGGAAACAGGATGGATGATTTTGATAGGGATATAAAGAGATAGATAGTAGAAAGATGGACTGATAGATAGATAAGACACATGCATACTGGTAGACAGACAGATCGATCGTTCCAGAACGTCATCAGTTAGTCAGGTAAGGAAACGATGGAGAGAGATCACCAAATGAGGTAAGTTAAAGGGAGTCGGTCCCGTCGTAAGGTTCAGGTCACGGGAGGGTTGGTCAGGCCTCGGGGTCAGGTCACGGGAGGTCGGAATTGCCACAGCAACGCCTAATCTTACTATCAGCGTCCAGAAAGGTATATCTAATGATCCTTGCCATTCGCTGCACATCATTAAAATTTTCTGTACCAACTTTAAAAGTTTCAACTCACTGTAGTATGAACAAACAGATTACCCACTCCCAGAAAAGCCAGATGTCACAGGAAAATCAGAGACCTGGATGATCTATCAACAGGACTAGTGATCCAGGTATTTAGAATTTTCAGTCTGGATAAACAAATGACGGAATTGCGCTTTGACACTGATGGTTTAAACATAACTATCATAGTGATGTCCACGCAAAGGATTCTGTGTATATGGCTTGATTAACAGCACTATTGAGAGAATTGTTGGAGTCATATACAAACCCATAAAATAATGTAAGGGAAACTGGATAACTTAGCTAATGAATCAAGTTCTATGGTTAACAGTAATGATCCAGTAAATGTATGAGATTCTCCCCCCCCAAAAAAAAAAAGAACATTAACTGGGATATGATAATAGGGCAACACGAAAGAGATCAATTACACTTATGAAAGAATGATTTTTAAAGCAAGTGATTCATGAATAAAGGAAGGACACATTATATTGGCGCTAGTCCTTATAAAGGATAGGATCCTAATTAGTGGTTGCAGGGTCAGTGATCAGTTGAGTAATTGTGATCCTAACTGCATCAGATGTACTTTAGATATCATTTTGGTTTTGAATAAGATAATGATACGAAATTTTCTGCAGCGGTTAGCGTTGCTGACCATGAAGTATTTACAGGCTGCCTGGGGTCGAGCCCATAAGTTCGAATCCTTGTTACGTTAGTCGGTTCACAATTTATGTTTTTATTGTATGGTGAAGGCTTCAATCAAGGACAAAAGTCCACATCAAGACCGGGCTCTAATAGAAAACAGAATTAAGAAATGCGAAAAAAACAGGGAAAGCATTAACGAATTTCTGAAAAAGTGAAAGACCTGTCTTTTGAAATGAGTCGGTTCATAGTTATAGGGAAAGACATGAGAAGGAAGAAAGCTCCAAAGCTTCGACGTGTAGGGAAAGAAGCAGTTATTAAAACGGCGCATCCTTGAGTTGCCGATGGCCTCGCAATAATCAAGTGACGCAGCAGCTTGCCGAGTATTCCGTGGTCTAAATAGTGGTGGGGGCACACAAGCAGCCAGCTCTCGGGAGCAA
>JAUUDW010640468.1:568-10944 GCA_032361385.1 Panulirus guttatus
CACAACCCGACCCGTGCCAGTAATAGCATACCCGAGAACGGGCTGTCATTAACAAGAGCCCGAACCAAGCTTAGTATTGGCGAATATTTCCACACACACACACACACACACACACACACACACACACACACACGGTCTAGGGCCAGTCTAAGACTGGCCATTGCCGGTTCAAGGGTAGCCAGAGTTGTTCTAAGGCTTGCCAGGGCCAATCCAACACTAGCCAGAGCCGGTTAAAGGCAAGTCAAAGCCTGATCAAGGTAGGTAGGCCGGTTCAAAGGCTTAATACCGACGGTTTGAGACTGGTTAAAGGCCGGCTTAAGACTGGTCGGGGAGGCCTCAAGACTGGACAGGGTCGGTTTAAGGTTGGCTTGGGGCGGCGGTGCGCAGGGCACAGTGTCTAGTCTAGACGGCCCGTGTCTGTTGTTCAGTCTGGCTTTGTTGAGAGGACAGCGCCTTCCTCGGCCTGTACATCCTCACCCATAGTACAGCATTACTTACAGTACACCATTACCCACAGTACAACCTTACTCGCAGTGAAGCCTTGCCCAGATTACAGCCTTAACCACAGTGCAGCCACAAGCTTCAGCTGTAAGCTTGTAATGATCAACATATCACCCAACGATAAGTTTCAGCTGTAAGCTTGTAATGACTGGCATGACATCCGACCACAAGCTTCAGCTGTAAGCTTGTAATGACTGGCATGACATCCGACCAAAAGCTTCAGCTGTAAGCTTGTAATGACATGGCTTAGGGTGATGGATAAATGAAATGCATCTTCGATTATCTGTCCGATACCTGTTGAATCCACCGAGTTATGTGTTATAATGATGTCACACGACCCTCACACAGCAGTAGCGGTCACCACAGCAACAGTATACGCAGCGACATCATCAGCCAAGATATAATTCAGTGTGACCACGAAGAGAATAGCCATTGCCTTACATTGATCCAGTCAGTCAATGCAGACGTCGGTTACCCTGCCAACAATAGATGGCGCTGACAGAGATGAAGCGGGGGAAGAAAAGAATACTAATTGGCATTTTTTTTTCCACTAGTTGTAGCCTTAATAGGCAATTTCCGCGGAGCTTTGCCTACTTCCGTGTATTGGTTGAAAAATTGTAGGACGGGGATATACCTGTGTTATTCATGTTCGTCCTGGCCACAGTATTACACGTCTGTCTGTATACTAACATCAACTGAGCTCCCATTTACGTGGATGGATCAGGTGGATACAGCCCTTCATTTCCCTACCATGGAAGCCATTACGGGTTTTGTGAGAGTGCGCTCCTTGTATTATATTCGTGTTCAATATTACCTCCAAGTGTGACAGTAAGTTCGCCTGCCTCACCACCCCATCCATGAACAGATTAAACAGCCATGGTGACATCACCACAGGCCCACCTTCACCAAGATCCATTCGCCTTGTTTTCCACCTACTCGCGCACACGCCTTACTCTTTGGATAAAAAATTTTCACCGCTTTCCACCCACGCCATATGTGCGCAATATCTTCCAAAAAGCGTCTCCATCAACTCCATCATACGTTCTCTCTTGATCTCATAAACGCCTCATGCAAGTCCTTCTGTTTCTTTAAGTATTTCTTGCACACGTTCTTCAAAGCAGACACCTGACCCTCACATCCTCTATCACTCATGGAGGCACATTGATCCTCACCTTTTCCAAGGGCTACAGCCGCTCCAAGCCTGCGCTACACTCAGTAGCAGGAACAGCATAAACTCCTTTGAAGCGAGATCTTTGACGAGACTGTACTCTGTTTCTTCCCCTGACGATGATACAGACTCGTGACTCAGCTTACTAATACACAGTTGGTAGTACTGATCATTACGCTGTTGTTAATTTGGATCACTATTGTTAAAACCTGATCAATACTCGGGATTAATACCGATAAAAACGCTGTTAACACCTACGACTGATATGTATTCAGTAAAGCTTACCAGGAAACACAGCCATCACAGCTGATTAGCACAGACTCAGTGCAGCCGAGTAATGGGCAGTTAGTATTGCCAACAATAAAAGGTTGATAGAGCCGATAATGCGCTGTTAACACAGAGTGATGATACGTAGTTGGTGCTGTAGTTAGTGCTATACAGTGTTTGCAGAGCCGAAAACACATACAAGTAATACATTCAGTGAATGGGATGTTAAAACAAAGGATTAATACACAGGTAATATTATCATTTTACATGTGTTTGGTCCACCGGAATTATACGGAACATCTACATCTGTTACGCGATTAATGCAACTAGTTATTTAGTACTGTCGGTCAATGTTGATTAATTCATTGTTTACTACCAATTAACTTGCGATTAATACAGCCGATGAAATGATAATACGGGAAGTGCCTCGTTTACAGTAGAAGGCTTAGAGTCAGTGAAAATTACTAAAGAGAATCATAGATATAGTAATGATTTTAATTATACTACTAATAGAATTGATAATAATGATAATGATAATAATGATAAAAATAATAATAGTAATAATAATAATGATAATAATAATAATAATAATAATAATGATAGTAATGATAATAATAATAATAATAATATTGATAATAAGAATAATAATGATAATAATGATAATAATAATGAGATTCAGGGCTGCAACAAACCTGATTTGCTTGTGCCACTTTGCGATACAACAGACTGGTTCACTTTTACCACCTTGCGATACAGCGGGACTCCCGCACCAGCTTATTGTCCAATGGCGTGTTTACTTGTGCCATACCTTCATGTGCTTCACGGCACAGGGTTAGGCGTGGTTGACCCAAACCTCCAGAGAGAGAGAGAGAGAGAGAGAGAGAGAGAGAGAGAGAGAGAGGACCCAACAGACTTTTTCCGAAACGGTAATCACCACCACACCATCTCACCGCTGGAAGATTTCGAGAGGGCCATTGAGAGCATGCCCATGCACTCAGCCCCAGGCCAGGACTCGTGGAACTCGGTCTTCATAAATGGATGCAAAACACCTCTAGCGCGTGCAATGAATATCCTCTGGGGAAAGAAGTCTAGATTCTGGCATCATTCCCGAGAGTCTCAAACTGACCCACATCGCCCCACTCCACGGAGATGGAAGCAAGGCAGTCCCAGAAACCTAACGACCGATAGCATTAACATCGCACATCGTTAAGATCTTCGAAAGACTCCTAAGAGGCCAGCTGACTGAATATATGGAAGTGAACAATTTGCATAACCCAGGACAACATGATTTCAGGGCGGGAAGATCTTGTCGCGCTCAGTTACCTGGCCCCTATGGTAGGATTGTTGAAGCTCTGGAAAACAAAGAAAATACTGACGTCGTTTTACTCAATTTTTGCAGAAGTATTTGACATGTGACCATGGTGCCATAGCACACATAATGCGGGGAATGTGGATCACCAGAAAAATTGGGATATGGATATACAAGTTTTTTCACAAACGCAACTCACTGTTGTAAATCATGCCATCTCCAGTGGCTCCACAGGAAAAAGTTTAGTCCCCCAAGGAACTGTCCTTGCGCCCCTCTGTTCCTCATTCATATAACTGACATTGACGTATACACGAGCCACAGTTTCGTATCATCCTTTGCAAATTATATAGGAATAATTATGGAAATCACATAAATAGAAGAAGCCAGAAGACTACAAAGAGAAGCGAGAACTGTTCTGAAGTCAAATATGATGAGGATATGTGATTTGATTTGCTGGTAAGGTACACCAATGTCGTCTCCAATATGTCATCAAAGATATGTTATGAATGGTATGAGAACTGACGATAATTCCAGATAAGGCAATGGGTCCCTTGCCTCTTAGTTATATGTGACCTGGGAGTGCAGGTAGTGCTGCTAATGAGCCATAATCTATCAGGATTGGAACCTTTATTTTGTCAAAGTTCTCGTGAAGGAGACGAGTCTTCATCGAGGCCAGGCCTTGGACAGAGAAATACAATAGAGAGGAAAAGAAATGAATAATCAGAGTTTATTTTTATCAGAATACAACATATTTTTTATTGAGACATTGGTACATTGGTACATTTTTATTCTATGTGTGACATTTCTACCATCAGAGAAGTTATAACGAAATGCCAGACTTACCTCTAGACACGTTACCATTCCAAGTACATTTCCCGGTTACGAACGAGTTTCCCTCTTCCATCCGGCACCACCATCTGAACTTTCCTCTATGGTCCCCCTTGAAAGGTTGAGGCTTTCATTTGTAACTCCTATTTCCCCTCCCGGGTGGCCAAGACCCTCTATTGTCTCGAACCACATTTAGGATCCCACTCAAAGAAGCATCTTGGGGCTTCTTTTGTTTTTGTGATTTTGTGAGTCTGTGGGAGTGGGCGCTGGGTTAGGACTTGCATGTTACAGTGTTTCCTTATGGTCTCAGGATTCTTTATCCAATAATTATCATTTTGATTGACGACGTCGTTATTTTTGTGTCGGTCAAATGACCGTCTGAAATCTTAGATAAATTGAACGAAGGGCGGAGCTACCGCTGTGTTGACCGCTAGTGTATGTGTCGTGTTCACTGGTATTCATTTGTCTTTATTTCCTCCATGATTTGCTGAATTGTCTGAAGTCCATCATGAATCTTTGACTTGACATGTTGGATATTGTTTATGGATTCACTAATCGAGAGTCGTTCAGAAAAGGAAAGCATTTGATACTGTCAAAGGACATTGTGTATATGTAACTACTGACGGACAGACAATATTCTTTCATTCTGACATCACTGTCCTCTGAGTGAGTTCTAAGGCAGTCACTTTCAAGTGATAATTATCCCCTGACCCGTCGAAAGGCGGACTCCAGTCCATTAAACCTCCGAAATTTGTCACGATGGCCATCTGCACTCCGAAGGGTACGTACACAGCCTAGTCTTGCAGTTTTAAATTCTTTTCCTCACTTTCTCTTCTTTGTTCGAAGCCCTTTCCTCCCTTCCCCAAATTCCCTTCTGTTAAGATCTTTCTAGGGTCTTCCATCCATGACATCCCCTTCGTTATCGTACTGGTCCGTCAGTCTTCCCGTGTACACCAGCATAATACGCCCTACTTCCCTGTTCACAGTTGCGTGGGCGGGTTCCATAGCCATCATGTTGTCAGAGGCACCATACACACCTGCACCCGCCCTACCTTCCAGGACCTATTGTGGTGGTGCTCATTATAGATCCCTCTTCCCTCCGTCAGGAGGTTTTGGTCCCTCTTCCTCGTCTCCCCGCCGCTAGTTCATGTTGGTCTTCGTGGAGGTGGGCGTGAGGTTCAAAGTGACAAATACATCTTCTGAGCCGTCTTTCTTCGGAAGCAGTTTTTTTTGAAGTAGTTCTTTTCGTCGGCCAAGAGCTTGTTGACAGTTAATCTTTACTTGCGCGGCCTTGGAAGCGCCTTAACCTTCCGAGTCACTGGTCGAGAGGACTCCTGCTCGTGAAGATTGTGGTCTGAAGTGGACCATCAGTAGCAATACTTCCGGAATGTGAGTGCCACTGATAAACTAGACTTTTGCTTTAAAGAAAACTTATAACGGGTACAGTCTCAGTAGAAAGACATTGTAGGTCTTACCTTTGGTGCTTTTTACAAGGGTTTCGAATTCTCATCTACCTCCATGGCTTGGTCCTAAGTAAGACCTTACCTTACTTCAACATACTTAGGCTTTATGATGGTTTTTGGAGGTTTTCTACCCCCTTATACCTCGGGACCTTACATTACCTTAACATACTTATGCTTTATGGTAGCTTTGGAGGTTCTTCTATTCCCTATAGCTCGGTCTGGGACCTTACCTTATCTTAGGTATATCTAAAGATGGTTAGCTTGTCTTCTACCTTCTGGTACTTGGCCTAGGGCCTTACCATTCCTTTACTCTTTCCTTACGTATACCTTACGATGTTTTCGCGTGTCTTCTACCTCCCGCAGCACATTGTAGGACCTTGCCTTAACTTACCTTACGATGTTTTCCCAGGTCGACCCCTACAGCTTAGTCTAGGACCAAGCTGCTGCGAAGAGAATGCATACGCCGGGATAAGAACTCGAGCCTTCCGCGTTGTTTACGGGCGTTGAAGGTAATGTCCAGTAAGAAGCTAAGCAGTAATGACAAACCTCGAACTAGGAGGTGAGGAAAGTGGTTAGATAAGACCACTGAAATACGAGACCAATGAAATATGACAGTTAGTAAGATGGCAGGCTGGACTCTGCTAGGGTTCAGAACGAGGAAGGCCATAGTAATGATGACAGACAATTTACTGAGTTAGAAAAAGTTCAGAGAACATTCAGGCCGCGCGCTGCATCGGTCGAGAATAAAAACTATTGAAAACAACCAAAATCTCTCAGACTCGAACGCAAAAATTAGAGAGATATCTTTTTGTATACATGGAAATGCTAGAGGGCCTGGTCCCCTGTTTACATTTACAATGTACTCTCCCACTGGAGCGATAAACTTGAAAGGCTTCAGAATACCGCCACTGAAGAGTAAGGGAACCATAAGTGTTAAAAAGGAGATAGTATCTATATATCTTTAGTCCAAGACTGGTCTACGCTCCAGCCGCAAACATGAGAGCGATGCCAAGAGGTGGCCGGAGGAGAAATTCAAGAACCTCCTCAGCCCAGCCGAAGTAGGCCTGCGGGACTGTTAGCACTAGGGATTATACATACAGAGGAACCATTGATACAAGAACCACTGGTAGAGGCGCCATTAAGGGAGGAACCACAGTTAAAGGGGTCTGTCACGAGGACCACAGACAGAGAGACCGTTGACATAAAGAGGCCGTATGTGAGAATCATGGACTGAGGCACCAGAAACAGACGGACCACCAGCAGTCGGACCACAAACAGATGAAACGAAGGACCACCAGAAACAAACGGGCCACCAGTAGTGGGACCACAAACAGATGAAGCGAAGGACCACCAGAAAAAGGACCACTTACCAACAGGGAGGTCATGAATATGCCCCGATTTTCGGCCCACCCGACTCGAAGCTTTCAGGCCTGGGACCTCCCTCTCCCAGACAAACATTTCCTGTATATGTGTGTACTTTTTCCCTTGGTTGTGACTTTAGGTTCATGTAGACCAGAACGGTGCGTTTCTGTTGTCAATTTGCATACCGTTGAGCTAGCCCAAACCCTGTTGTTTTTAGTCAGGAATGTGTAGCCCTGGGACCTAAACAGGGGTTGTACACTGTCGTTTTTGAATAATGTTTGTTTGGGTTTTTGCTTTCGCCTTTTCAGTTGCAGTTTCGACCTGTCAGGCTCGCTTGTTTATGAGCGGAACGAGTTATTGCTGGGATAGTCGTTGAAATGTTCCATTATCCTGTTTCAAGTACGATAGGGGTATAACAGGGAGTATATACATCGTTATGAACATGTTATGGCCCATATGGGCCATAGGAACGGTGGCCTACGTGTCATGAACAGTACGGACCTTGATAGAAGTGTCATGAACGGTGCAGACTGTATGAATCCTGTTGCACTTGTCATGAACGACATGTGTCCTGAACGCTGTGGAGTTTATGAAGCGTGGTTTCCGAGTCACTGACCCTGTGGATGGCACGGACCATGGTGTACGTGGCACGAAATTTGTGGATGGCACGGATGGTGATGTAAGTGCTAAGAATCTTATGATCCACGCGAACCCTAGAGTGTACGTGTCAAGAACCTTGTGGAAGGTACGGACCATAGTTTACTTGTCAAGAACCTTGTGATCCGCACGGACCATAGTGTACGTGTCAAGAACCTTATGGATGAACTATGATGTACGTGTCATAATCAGCATAAAACAACTTTCTGATAACTCACACCTACTGAATATCCAACCTTGTCACACAGGCACAGGAGTCAAGCCCTCCGATACGTCATCCTCAGACTTATGGCGTCCATATTTCTCAGATGCCTTTCTCACACGTTCTGGCAGAGTGAGACGCATCAGTAATCCGGGATGGACGCGATGCTAACAGTGGGAAACACTGGAGGAGCCAGGATGGTGCCCTAGGGAATCGAACCGTCGGTTCTGGTAGTCTGGGTTGACTCGCTGGAGGGACGTCGACTCCAGGAATAGCAGCAAGATGTACTACACCAGCTGGGTCTTTAGGTAGCTTTAAACGAAGGTTGGATGTGTTTATGGGATCAGTCGGTTGGCTGTAGGGTGGACAGACTCAGGACCTGCCTAGCATGGGCCAATAGGCCTCTTGCAGTGTCCTTACATCTTATACGTACTTTTAAACTACCGATCCATTAATAAATCATGAGCAAGTTTTTTTCTTTTAGCAATCAACTGCAAGTTTTTTTCTTTTAGCAATCAACTGGATAGACTAACCGACAAATCTATGTAGAAGGCGAGGTCTGGGTGGCGGTGGTATCGTGTGCTTTATCAGTTCATAGATAATCTTGCCACTTACAAAGCATTAAGTTTGGCTGCGCATGTCTTGGACATGTCAACCGGGGGAGAAAGAGCTAATGACATCAACGTTCAATAGTCCAAGGACGTCAGGACACGCGGTCATCATCCAAGTACTGTTTACAGCCAGCAGGATGGATACATGGTCATCACTCACTGACCATCCACAGACATCAGGATATACAGGCCACGGACGTCAGAATATACAGCTCACGGACGTCAGGACATGTAGTCATCATCCACGTACTGTTTACAGACAGCAGGATACATGGTCATCACTCATGGGCCATCCACCGCACGTCAGGATGTAATTTGTCATCCATCAAATCAAATCGCCCATGTATGTACCGTTGGCGGGCGTCAGGATACGTAATCATCAAAGTAAAGGAGAAACAGGTAACAAAAGATCAAATACTTGTTAGGAGAAATATGAGAAGGTGAGAAGTCTGAAAGGTTAGCGTCGTTGGGAAAGAAGGATATCCCCCGGCGCGGGGGATGGCGATGCTTTTTCCTGTGGGGCGGGGTGGCTTCAGGAATGGATGGGGGGCGAACAAGTGTGAATATGTACATGTGTACATGCATGTGTATGTGTGTATATATGTATATGTTGGTATGTACATATATGTACTGTGCATGTATGTATATGTATGTGTATGTAGAGGATGGGTCTTTCTTCGTCTGTTTCCTGGCGCTACCTCACTGATGCGAGAAACGGCAATCAAGTATAATAAATAAATAAATATATATATATATATATATTATTATCATTATTATCATGCATGATCGCTGTTTCCCACGTCAGGAACCCAATTTACTTATCAGCTTCTTGAGGAAGATGTACAGCTGGGTAGACTGTGGACTGACTGCCATGACCAAGATTCAAACCTATGCTGGATTGACCCTGGTTGGCCCGTGAAGGTGTCAAGGTCAGCATCGCTGACCATTATGCCATGGAGGACCAGCTAAAGAAGCACAACAATATGATTAAGAGGGTCTAGAGAAGAGCACTGAAGATGGTCCACTTTAGAGGGGGAAGAATGGTCCACCTTAGAGGGGGAAGAATAAAGGGTGACCTTAAAAAGTCTTTTAAGTTCCTTAATCAACTGGATGATGTTGATAGTAAACAGTTCTTCATGAGGTGCTGTACCGTAGTTACCAGATGCCATGATCAGAAGCTGAGAAAGAGGCTGGTAAAGATGGTTGTAAAGAAATGCTGGCAAGGGTAATTGATGGCTGCAATGGTCTAAGCATGGATGCAGTGAATGCTGGCTGCCTACAAAGATTTAAATGTCTTCTTGATGGCATTTAAAGTACTAAAGATGGACCCCATAATTGTAAATCTCCCTCTCCATAATGTACAAAGTTGTAATTAAAAATACCTACACACACACACAAACTTTTTGCATTCTGCATAAGGCAGAACTAGAATATACTTCTCAAATATGGTCACTGCATCTAGGGAAATGCAAAGAGCTAAAGAGAAGGTCAAGAGGGAAGAAATATTTATGGTACAAAAACTGAGAAAGCTTAGTTACAGGGACTGGCCATAGGCCTTAAATTTGCCAACCTTGGAAGAGAGAAAAGTGAGGGGTGACATTATGACAACCCATAAGTTTTTAAACCAGATTGATGATGTAGACAGTAAAAGTTCTTCAAAAGATACAGGGATGGAACATTAAATTTAAACAAGAAACTTCTTAAAAAATATATACAGAAGTCCTCCTATAGTATAAGGGTGGTGGTTGAGTGGAATAAACCAAATGAGGATACCACATAAGAGGTTTAAAAAGTTGTACAACCAAGGAAAATGTACCGCAGATGGGGCACCATGAGTGTAGAACTTCCTCCCTATTCAGTACACATAGGTAATTACACACCCTTTTTATAAAAAGACAGGGAATTTTCACTCTGACTTAGGTAGAGAAATGGTAGCATACATATATAGATGTGAAAACTTAAAAGTGCTTTGGTATTTTTGATTTTTAACTCTTGTCTTCCATATATA